>JAYMTF010000201.1:0-46077 GCA_036897485.1 Pelargonium nanum
TATGAGTGTTAATCGTTGGTGTGACATCACCTCACTGGTCATGATTTATTAGTTTAGAGTCTCAACCTATAAATCATGACTGAGTTTTTTTTTTCTATAGAGTAAAGGATGTTTATACCAATTAATTTTTTACTTAGACTAATAATAAGGTGATGACATCTCATTAAAAGTCATGAATCCAGGCGGGTCGCCCCGCAAACACTTCACTTAAGTGAGTATGAATAAAATTTTAATGAAGAGTCATGGCTTGACAAATTCTTAACCATTTTTGATTGTTTGTTCGTTTCAGTTTTGTTTGTTTTGTTTTTTTTGCTCATATTGCTTTTCCTCCTAATTTATTCCAACTAAAAATAATTTTACTCATTTTGAAAATGAGAAAAAGTAAACAATAAATATAGACTGAAATTCAATAATATCACGTGCTTTGTCCGTTGCAGTCATGAGATGCCAATCTTTCCTTTCACATTATATAATTTGAAACGTGCCACAGGATAGGGTGTCATTAAACAATTATATGAGCATGATTAGACTTGGTTGGAGCATATGGTATATTTTACCTTAAAGCCAAGAAAAGGTAAGATAGATAAAGAAGCAACAAACCAATTAAGACATTGTTTGATATCTACCATTTCACATGACCATGTCATTTGCATATACAATATCTAGCATATCACATGTTTGTGTAACAAAATAAAAGCGATCAACATAATCTATATTTTATGAGGCAAAATGATGATTCACATATTATCTCGTATCCTTAAAGGAGACTAAAATCCCTCAAAAGACATTGAGCTCATGAAGAAATCAGCTCCTTAAAATAGCTCTTCAGGAGTTTGCCTCATTTAAATCGCCGTTTTATGCATTTCACAAAACAATTTAGTGTAATCCTCCTTAGAATTCTGTTTATGTGACACATCCTTTAAAAGGACTAGCATTACCAAACAAGCACTGATCCTTGCCTCCATCTCTTCAAATTCAAGCCAATTTTGATGGCCAAATCCAAAGAATCAACACCATTAAGTTTGGTGTTGTTTTGGGCATAGCTAAGTTCAGAGAGTCCTGAATATTTGTTAATATCTAAAAATGAGAAAGTAGCAAACAGATATTTTGTATACCTTTCTAGTTATTATGATTGATGGGCTCAAACATATCATAAATTAAGCTTTCATTTGTATGTATAAACCAACAACTACAAGTCACATCATCCAAATTCCTAGATATTTATTCCAAGCATTAATAAATAATTACTAGTCATCAAATTGAAGTCTCTATCTCTTATCTTCACAAGAATCTTACCCACAAGAAACTGAGAATTGGGAACTTTTCGGTTTTCTTTGCAATACAACCTAACAAGAATAATTTTCCGTAGGCCGTAGCCAAAGCAACAGTTCGTAGGAAATTCAATAAACTAACCCTCCACCTTTTATATATAAATATATTTCAATTACAACATATCCTATCCGTCTTCCCAAAGGCCACCGTATTTAACTTTCATCTGACTAACAGAATATTTCAAACATACTTGGTCAAGACAAAATTCGTAAGATAAAGAAAGGAAAAGAAAGCAGGTTTAGGTACCTCAATAACATCAACCAGCATAAGAATCTTGTAAAGGAGGAGCCAAAAGCAAAAGGAACCAAAAACTTCCAAGAAGTCCCTGTGATTGAGACTGATCATTACATTCCTTACGTCGTCTCATTGAAAAGTCGAACAACTGAGTTCAAGGGCTAATAGCACCATCCCAAACCACTTATTCTAAATACTATTAGCCCCTTAATCAATCACATCTCCTCTTCATCCTCACTGCTTCCCCCAAACATTGTAGCCATTTTCAAGGCCAGCTTTGCAGCCATTTCTCTTCTTTGAAAATCAGGCATCAATCTCAAGTTACTGCGCATGTTCCCAATCTCAGACATCAGCTGTTCCAAATCCTCAAACTCGAAATGTTTACCCTCATCTATATCTGTGGCATTTTCAGCTTTTACCTCGGGTACCCCTTCCTTAATAGCTTCATCCTGCAAGGCAGTCGTTGATGCCGATGACTGGACATCTTCTTTATTGAATATGATTCCGTTGTCCTTATCACTTTCCAAACCCAAAGTATTCTGAACATCTGTCCCACTTGTAGATGGGCCTGCACTGTAACTACTCGCAGAAACCCATTCCTCTTCTGTGTCAGCCCAAGGTTCAGCTGAACCAGCCGATAAAATTTCATACTCAAATTCAAAATCAGATTCCTCCTCTGATAACTCTGAGCATAGATAATGAAAAGTATTCAGCACTCTTTTGAGTGATTAACAAATACAAAATATGAAATCGATAAAGTATGTGCATCAAACCTTCATTTTCAGGTAATGATGGCTCTGTTATTTTATCGCCAGATTTCAGAATCATTCCAGGCCACATATGAGCAGAAAGAGCACCATAAAGACGTTCAAGTCCTTGAGAATCACCATCGACTGACAAACCTATTTAGACAAAAATTAAGACAGTTAGAAAAGACCGTGACAAGGCATACACTTCAAGCTTAGATTCACAAATGTGTGCATATAAACTAGTTTGGCATTCATCTTGATGCATAATATGAATACATATATGATTATAAGAAACCTACTAACTGAAACTTCAGGCAAACAAGGATGTTACATTTGTCAATTTCAGGGCTGGAAGCACATGCTTCAATGTATTCAATGTTAAGTTCACTGCACCATTCTAAACAAGATCTCCGAATCTCCATTGATGGCTCTACATCCCCCAATAAAGTACTTCCCTCAGTTTCTGAAATTCCATAATCAGCTAAATCTTGATAAGGATCAGCAGAGTCACAGTCAGATTTCAGCAAGCGTCTTCTGTATTCAGCATGAACAGGATGATTAGAAACAAGATCCACCTTGTTCCCAATGCATAATAGAATATCGAAGTTCTGAATGTCAGTGTGGGAAACCCAATCCTTAATCACTGCAAGAGATGTTAGCTGCAAATAATGGCACAAAAAGAAAGACATCATATTCTGCCCAGAAGGCATACACATGCAGTTCTTATGAAGCGACAAAAGAATAAAACACAACTAAGCCATTTTCAAACAATATTGGGGTCGGCTAGGCTACAACGTTGAGATTCACATCATTCTTTTACAAAAAGAAAAATAATAATACAAATTAGAGTTATGGCATTAAATTTCATATTGCAAAAATCCAAGAATTTATGGGGGCAGGCGCAAAAGCAAAAATGGTATAAAAGTAAATGGTTGAGACTCACATCGTTCATGTCGAATACCATCACTAATGCAGCCAGCTGGTTATACATTGGAAGGGCCTCAATGGAAAACCCATCATTAAGATGACCAATCCATACAGAAACATCAGCAGAGTAGTACTTAGTGTTAATAGTCCACCTAGGTGATAAGAACCATTACAATTATAAGTACATATTTGGAAACAATGCACGGTTGGTTTCAATCTGTTTCAACAATATACTAATCAATAGCTTACCCCTGGACAAGTAATTCAGATGACGAATCAGAATCATCATCAAATTCCACAGAGAGTAATCCTACAATAGCAAAAAGGTCATTAACGCAAGTAATCAAATTGTTGAGAGAACAACAATCGACAATACAACTGAAGCACAACAAGCAGTCCCATGTGATTACTATATTCAATTAGCACCATAAAGCTACAAAAGACTACATTCACTAAACAAACAAATTAACCTAGTAAAGAAGAGAGGGTACAAGGGATCATCTGGTACTGTGTTCATAAGCTTCTTCTTTTGTTCATCTTAAACAACATCAAAATTTAATTTTGCTCGCACCAAGCTCTTATTACATAGTACAAAAGTGAATTCTCCTAAACAAGAGTTCATTGGTTCAAATGGGCATCTGGGTCAAAATCAATCCACTTTCCTATCACTTAACACTTCAATCTAGCTAGCATCAAACCCACATCAGAAAATTTGCTAATATATTAAGTTGATGATGAAAACTGAATCCAGCAACTCAAAATCAACATTAATAATCCAGCAACTCAAAATCAAAATCAATTCACTTTCCTATCACTTATCTAGCTAGCATCAAACCCACATCAGAAAATTTGCTAAAAAATAAAGTTGATGATGAAAACTGAATCCAGCAACTCAAAATCAACATTAATAAGTAAAAGGAATCACCTTGATTAGATCAAATAGTAGCTACATAGATCAATATAGGAAGAGAGAGGCTTACGAGAAACGAGGGTCCGCTTGCCGACGTTGGAGGATCCGACAATGAAGATACCGGGTCTCTTCTCCAGAGAAGCCCGATCCGATTGCGTTGCATCACTCATTTCCGTTTCTTTCTGGTTACGACAATTACCAATTGCTCGATCGATCGATCTAATTTTTCTTCTTTAAACCCTAAAATCCCAAATCTACCATGACAAAATGGAAATTGGGGGAGATATAATCAGCTGCATCTTCATCCAGAAAGAGAGCCAGTGTTTTGTGATCTTGACCTGTAACATTCCGCCACGTCCACAATTTGATGTTTCATAACAATATGTTCTCTGAAAGAGACAATCAAAATCACAGTGTGGAGAATGAAAATTTCCCCAAACTAATTTAATTTACCCTCCTTCCGGATTACCAGGTCCGACTCTAACCCGACATAGAGGACCCGACCCGAATTTGTTCGGGTTAAAATGTAAAGATACAAACCCGCCAAACCGTGTTGAGTGTGGGTACAGGTCCATTTTACAAGCTCTAAATTTTTCAGTCGCGCCATTTTGAATGATGACGAGCAAAACCTAAGCTTATCAATAAGTCTAAGAAGGTAAAACTCATGGAATGTATAAATTTTGAATGCAACCCCAACCTTTTGGGTTTCTCTCGGGGTATCGGACCCTCCCGAGTTCAAACATTATGCAGCCCGAACACACCTATAACCGGTTTTGGTGTCGGGTACCCGCGGGTACGGACCCATTTTGCCAGCTCTAATTCTGAATAGCACCGTCTAAGGGTAGAGATAATGAGCAAAGTACGAGACCATTTTGCCAGCTCTAATTTTTAATGGCACCATGAGCAAAACCTTTGCTCGGAGATTGAAGTCTAAGAAATAAAAACTCATGGAATGTTCAAATTCAGAATGCAACCTCAATTGTTTGACATTCTGTTCATGTATATATCAATACTAAGACATTTTAGATCTGTTACATATAGGTGAATGAATCTATAGAAACACATTCCAATAATCATTGTCCATGTTTACAATTCAGACTCAACTAATAAATCACTTCACGCCCTTGCGCCAGCAGCAAAGAACTCGGTGATGACTTCCAGGGGCATTCCCTTTGTCTCGGGAACCTTCAAGAATATAAAGATCATCGAGACAACGCATCCACAGGCATACATTGTGAATACACCAGCAAGCCCAACGGAGCTCTGCATGAGAGGAAGTGTGTAGGTGATAATCAAGTTCCCAGTCCAGTACGTTAGAGCCGTTATAGTGATGCAAGTGCCACGAACCCGGGTTGGGAAGATTTCCGCGCACAGAATGTTCGGGATTACCCCAAACCCCATCACGAAGACGCTTAAAAAGACCAGAACACCCCCCGCCGATACCACTGCTGTCACCATAGGCCCCATGTCCACAATCCTACTGAAAATAAGGGCTAACAGTGCCACTATCAAGATGGGGATTGTATACAGCATTAGAGACCTGCAACAGCAAAGTAAATATCACACCAATGAGTCTTAAATGGCTATAAACTTGCATTTCATGTGAACAAATTGCCTATTCATGCCTAGTGATCATCATACATCACTAAAGACACAGCAAAAGTAAGAATTTCTTCAACAAAAACCAAGAATTTGAACTCATGAATTTCTATACTCAAACTTCCTTAAAGTGGAAATTTAAACAACTCACCTTCTTCCAGCAACATCCATCAGCTTCATTGACAAAAATATGCAAGGAAGCATGCAAAATGTTACGATTGCACTTATGAAAAGAGATGCAGATTCGGGACCGATGCCATAATCTGACAGAAGAGCTCCAACACCTGCTTCTTTGAGAATCTGAGGACCGTAGTAGAGAACTCCATTGATGCCGGCAATCTGAAAACAAATTATATCATAAGGATATGACAGAACGAAGTTCCCGGGCACAAATATATCAAGTGTATGCTATGCTGGAGTTTGTGTTTGCTAGAGTAACACAGTTTGCTCCAAGTTTTATTTTACATTTATGATCATACAGTATAACAACTTTGTCGGCTTCAAATGATGTTTTTCTAGCTAGTTACAGTTATATAATTAAGGTTGTTTAAGAACCCATCTGTCCCAGAAAGTTTCATTCTCAATTTCAACATACCTTGATAGTTGACATCAGAAGATATTCAAATTTCAAGGAAAGAAATAAGAACATTATCACACCACATACCAACAATTACGAATTGAAAATTAACATATTTGTACCTGCTGTAGTACTTGAAGTCCAACCCCAACAAACAAGGCGCGTTTAACTCCTGGTTCAAGAAGCTCGCGCCATTTTCCTCCTTTAGAAGAAGGTTCGGATGGATGAGCAGCCTGCTGTCCAACTGGACGCTGACTCATTTGACGGGATTGGCTGACCAAAGCAGCGGCATGAATGGGTCCAATCCCTTCTGAGGCATCACCACCCTGAAGTGAAGCCATTGAGCCGCGCTGAGAGATAGGTGCACTTCCTGGGTGCAAATAAACCCTCTGAGGTGCTCCTTCCTTCTCCGGCAATTTCCACGCTAACTGCCAACCACCTCCAATGTCACCACTGACTGGTTCACCACCATTAATGCCACCACTAACATATCCCAGGTTTGGAGCACTATCACTGGATAAAGGATGAGGAGTGTCCTTTTCCATACTATTTCTTTGGCCTACGAGCAATGGGCTTCGCAAGTTGTCATCAGAGTAGGCCACGTCCGCATCAGATAAATGACCAGAAACATTTCTCGGGTTCTCAATATTCCAATTATCACTTCTGCCTATATGTCCTCCAGACCCTAACTGTCCTCCTAATAATCCCGAACCTACCATGCTACTCATATTTGACTTAATCATATTTTCAACCTCGGGGTTCTTCTCATGAACACTTCCAAAGAGAGTGACGAGAGGATCCTTGAGAGAATGCATGGAACTACCTTGGCGGGGCACCATGCAAGCACTACTACCCTGTGCACTAACGGGTTCAGCAACCCATGAATTTCCCTCCTCTTGTCCATACAATCTAATCTTGTTTTTCTCTGTTGTTTCCTGGTTACCATCAAGAGCATTCTCCGGAGCAATTATGTACTCTTCTAAGGATGCATCAGTCGCATTCCCAACACCTTCAAGTAGCAAAGCAAGCTCAGCTGTAGACAGAAGGAACCACAAATCAGCATCAAGCAAAGGTAATAACAAATTATCAACAGGAAAATCGCACAAATCAAATGACCTGAAACGTCTTCTTTGCCACGCAATCTCTGCAAAACCTGTTCGGCTTCTCTCATCCTTCCTTTACCAACGAGCCATCGAGGGGATTCGGGCAAGAAAAACACAGTTAACAAAATATAAAGAGCAGATGGAATCGAAAGAACTCCAAGCATCAACCTCCAGCTCGGTGATTTCATCAGTGACATCCCAAACACAGCACAGTAGGACAAAAACATTCCACCCGAATTGTTGAACTGTGGGATGGTGTTCAATTGTCCCCTTATTTCAGGTGGAGCCGTCTCGGATACATACACAGGAACAAGAGTTATAGCGAGACCACTCCCGAATCCATCCAATAGCCTCGCCAACACCAAGACATACACATTGGGAGCCCACGACATTATCAAACCACTTATGAAAAACAAAACCGACGACAGTATCAGCACAGGACGCCGTCCCATAGCATCCGCCATGGAACCACAGAAAATTGTGATAACTGTGGCTCCAAACAGCGCTGCTGCCACAATTAGCCCTTCTAGTTTTGGCTGAGTTTGCAAATCAAATTCAGTCTTGATATATATAAGTCCACCTGCAAAAACACCCCCAACAAAAAACTAACAAACATACAGTAAAATGTTGAAATATTTTGTTCTTATATATTCATGTTCTCATTGATGAAACAATGACCAGATTTGTGACAATTGCATAAAAAATGTAATGGCAAAACGATGAATATACGAACCTGCAATGGTTGAATTGTCCCATCCTTGCAACAAATTGCCAATAGCAGCAGCAAGCGCCACCAACACAGCTCCTCTCATCTTCACAGCAAAATCACAATCAAAGTATCAAATTAGGTTGAAATTGAGAGAGTTTATAAACAAAATTTGAGAGCAACAACATGTTATAGTCCCAAATGACCCTAAATTCATATGAAAATTCCCTAAATTTGAAAATTGACGCAACCATTCCTAATGAGGGATTGGAATGTACCGTTGGAGGGAAAGAGATTGTAAGAAAACAAAAACAGGAAGATAAAGTGCATTATCAGTTGCCCAAATAAGCTAATAAACACAAAGATTTGAAATATAAAACAAAATACAAATGGAAACAAATTAAAAGACAAGCCAAAATTCAAAAGGTTGAGAGTAAAATGACGATTCATTGGGTCAAAGTTGAAATGGTGGTTGACGCGCAAAAAGGCTGATCTGCACGCAGCATAATCGTCATGTCATGTGGGTCCTCCTATCAATTTACGAACATACAGACAAAAAAATGATGAACAATTTAATGTACCTTGCCAAAATCAAATTCCTGAGAAGACTTGAAGATTCCAGAAGCCTATATTCGTGTGCAATTAATAATTGTTGGCATATATTAAATACGCAGATGGATGAACCTGTGTTTTTCAAGCCGATTAGAGAAGTATTTGTTTTTTAAAAATTGGTATTGCATTACAACTCATACTCCTCCTCCTCTGTGTTTGTTTTTGTTGCAATGAATTGTATGTGATTGCGTCCCTAATTTAATGCATTCTCCTTCTCATTACCGTCCCATCTATCTCGTTATCACATTTATAGACAACGGAGGTCTAAGGATTGTATCGGATCGGGTATGTTTAAGTTCATACCCATAAAATAACATGCACTCAGCAGGACAAGCGTTTGATTTCATTTGTTCCCTCGAGGTCTCAGATTCGAGTCCCAATGTTTGTACGCTTGCGGATAAAAAGAGAGGATAAAATTAGTATCAACCCGACCCAACCTATAAACATTGGTCAAATTGATTTTTGGATGTAAATGAATTAGAATCCAACTTGTTAGCTCCAGTTGAAACCCATCCAACACACAAGTTCAATTGAGTTCGGACAAGCTTGATAGAGAGTTGGAAAAATTATGGATACATGTTAAAATATCCCACATTGAAAGAATGTGAATTATGTCGCCAATATACATTGGGTTCTCCACTTATAAGCTTTAGCTTTTGAGTTGGAATTAAGTTTAACAATACACGTGTCTTTTTGTTTTTGTTTTTTTTTTGTGGGCCAATTTTTATGAATACTCATGGATCAACAGCTCTATTGACTGTTTATAAAATAAAATAAAAAACAGCTCTATTGATATGAAGATTTTGTGGATCACATATTGATAGGTCTCTGTAAATTTCATTTTTGTGGCTGCTTATGTGAGTGAAGAGCTAGATTTTTCTTTGAACAGCAAATTTCAGTTACATGAAAATAGGAAAATTGAGAATAAATTTATAATGCTAGAAGACACTCTTACATTTCTAATGCAAGGATTTACTATCTATTCATTAATGATATAATGAACATATTTAATATCTAGCCAATGAATCTTAAAGAATGAAAAAACATTTACAAACTATTAATTTTAGGATTTAAGTTTATTCTTTATACATGCGTTATAACACAAAATTATAACTTTATAAGTAATAATATAATTTTATGGTCAACTTTTTAACTTGACCATATCTAAATAGTGATGATTTTTAAGGAAAAGGTCAAAATAAGCTCTCCTCGAAAAATGGGATTTCCATTCATTATTGGTGGTAGCAACTAGCAAATATAATCCATGAAAGAATATGGTGGAATGAGCATTCTATTTAAAAGTACCAAACATAAACTCTCCTACCATCTAGTATTTAGCTGATTGGCTGCTAACTCAATCATTAATAAACTATTTTGGTACAAGACTTTGCATGATCAAAATCTAATTTAACCCTACTATTTGGAAAACTAGACCTAATTACAAATCCACTAATTGAAACACAGCCCAACTTCATAATCTTTGCTTCCCTTGGTTTAGATCCAGGGAACTTGTTTTCCAAGTTTAGCAACAAAACAAAAATCAAAAGATAACATTGCTTCAACTCACTGCAGCCATCTAACGCTATTGCTGTCATTAACTTGGATTGGTTGCCAAGGTGTATTACCTCAAACATAAGTGTCGATCAAAGACTTCCTCATCTCGTCCACAATGGCACTTGGTTGGGCTTCCCTTAACTTGAAAACACTCTCAATGACGGACAACTCAGTTGCAGTGGTGTCTGAACCACAGAATGCAGTCCAGTCATTCACAATCAAGCCGGCAGCTATCACTTCACTTCCACGGTTTACAGTCCCCGCTACCAAAGGGACCTGCAAGAGTGTTGAAAGTTCATCCAAGTCTTCAATGGATGTATGGGGATGGACCTGCCCAAGCAACAAAAATTCAACTCAAAGGAATAAACTGGTAGACAATGTATTTGAGTAAATGCCTTTGTATAACATGATAACATCAACTAAAAGAGCTATTGCTCACCAAGCCACCCCGGTTTGAGAAGGTGCAGTAGCTGCCTACAAGGATGTTCCCAGCAACTGTCTGCCTAAAAACTTCTACACCAAGAACATCTGCAATCATCTCTTCTGTTTCCTTATAAAGAGAACACATTAAAAGAATGGATAAGGATCTGAAAATATGAAACATTATCACATTATACACACAATATATATGCATGTTGTATAGGTCAACCTGTCTTAACAAAAAGACATGCTGAAAGCAACAAAGATGCCCAAGCCCAATATTGTAGCAAGCGAAAATGAATAAATTGAAGCAACAAAAAAACATTACCCCCTCTATCCCAAATGAGAGTCCACTTTCATTATATGATGCACGGAGACTCTCATCATCTCAACGTACCCGTGTCCGATGCGCATCCAACACTCTTCGGATATGGATCTGACAATTGACTATACGTGTCCCTCAACATTTTAATAATTTTTTTAGCAAACATGCGTCTGACACCTTACGTATCCCCATTTTTTTCAAAAAACAATCAACGTGTCCGATACTCTAAAACACATCGACAAGCATGACTTTTGTAACTTATATGCACTAATATAGCAAATATAAAATCAATTATTTTTATGGAACGTATTCTTGGTTTATCGTGTCTATGATTTTATAAAAAATTGTGTCGCCGTACTCGTGTCGTGTCCCGTATCTTGAACCCGTGTCTATGCAACGTGGCTTTCATTTTTTAATAAGTTAGGTATGCATGAATAACAAATAATATTTCTAAGATAACTTAGTTATAACCGCTTGAGTAAGTTACAACAAAGCTATGTAGGGGCAGATGGGAAAAACTTAAGCAGTAATCACATTATTCTTAATTTTTGCAAAAAAAAAAAAAATAGGGAAGTGGACACTCAGATATCAGGGACAAGGGAGTAATAGAATTATTTAAGTTTCAGGAAACCCTAACTCTTACAACAGACTATTCGAATGTCAGGGATATATTTACCTTGTCAAGATCAGTGTGAGTGAGAGCCACATGATCATTACATGCCACACAATTCCCCAGTGCTGACAGTCTCTCATCTACCCGTTGAACAACCACTTGATCAGGTAGACTGTTCCTCAAGTGTTGAAGTTCTTACATGGGATCAAAAAAAAGCAAGTCAATAAATCATAGCTCAGAATATTATATTGTTAATATGTGCACATACAGCAAAATACAATGAATCTATGACAGATCAACATATGCAAGCTTTAAGCACAGCAGTATGTATGATTATACATTGGAAGTGAGCTCACTGTTCTATTTGTTTGAAGAAATAAACGAAGGGAGAGGAGGGTCACAAATAACAGGCTGAAAGATGTGGAAAATAGGTGTTGAATCAAGTATTTGCAGCGGGTTAAGATATTGTCCGACTAGCTTCAGAAATATTGGTTCGCCACAAGCATAAGCTTCCCTAATGCAAACTGAGTAGCAAAGGCCATAAATAAGATGTTCAAGCACTACAACCAAATAGGCCACGTTTCCCACGATGAAATAGAGAATCATATTACTACATAATTTAGGAGCATCAAATTAATCAGAGTTCCACCTATAATATGTCTTCGACATTGAACATCAATAAAAAGATTGCACCACATTAAGTCTCAAAAGACATTGCAGATTTAGCTAATAGCCCCGTGTCATATTTTACCCAAACTAATACAACAGAAAAGAGTTGAGCAACAAAAACTGATGAAACAATGAATCAACAGTAAAATTATCCTAATAACAACCTGCATAATTAATTCAAGTCAAACAATCACCTTGGTCAGTGGTGGTGTGCGGCAACAGAAGCCCATTTTTGTTACCTGTCAATAAAGGTAATGTGTCCAACTTAGATAAAAACGAATCGAATGCAAAAAGCATCAATGACTTGCTATGAACAGAGTTCCAAAACAGAGTCCCAGAAGACATACCAGCACAGAGCCGCCCAATAATCCGAGTGCCTCCAATGGAAGTCTTGACCACAGGGATCACACCTCCCAACTCGGTCTCATAGGTACTGCACGCACGCAAAAACAAACACTCACACAAGTTCTGAAACTTTATAACCCTCAAAATCAAAATGACAGACCTGTAGAAATTCTCTGATCCTCCTATGGCGACCAAGCAATACGCGTTGGTCAGCTTCGAAAAAACCCCGATATCGCACGAATTTTCAAACATAAGTCCTGAAAAATAAAACATCCAATCATGAAAATGACAAACAAAGAAGGTGTAATTTTGTTTATATAATTCCCGAGAATCTCACTCGTCGCCATGATCGGAAAAGAGTGAAGGTCGCGACGACGGAGCTGAAGAACAAAAAGTGAAGGTGAAAAAGATGATCAGTGAATTGCAGGAAACGAAGTGGAGAGAAATCGCTAGGGTTTAAATTAGGGCTTTGAGAAACAGAGAGATGAGTCGGCTTTTGATCTGAGCTGTCGACGTGTAAGGCCTGCCACTTGTATCTACTCATGTGGCTCACCATGCCTAGTTTGTGCTTTGTTGTTTAGGTGATTCAACTATTTTGTTTAGATAGTTTTGTTGTTGTTTCGAACTTGTTACTAGAGATGTTTTTGTTTTTTTGACTAAAGATCAAGTTCATAAATTAATTTATGCGAACATACAAAAGTTGGGATGAACCCAAAGTTTGGACATAACCTGTCTACCAAGAACAGAAAGCATATGAGCCTGCTCTATATACTTCCTAGAAATTAAATATAAACAAGAAATATGAAAGTAGTTACAAAAAACAGAACGCAGATCCTCTATAATGCTTCTGATATTCTGATCTGGAAAGACTTCATCCTTAATCCACCTGAATACATCAGAGCAGTCTATTAGTATATTGATATTCCATAATTTGTGTTGAACTGCAAATAATAAAACATTAAGCAACGCAATGGCTTCTGCTTCTAAAGCAGACTCTGTAGAACATAAAAAAGCATGTTAGGCTATGGGTGTGTTGTTATAGAGTATAATCCATCCTCCACCACTTTTCCCAACTTTGAAGGAGCCATCCGATTGGATCAACAGATTAGAAGAAGACTGCAGAAAGGGTAAAGAGATTGGGACAATCTGCTTTCTCTCCATTACCAGTGGATCGCTGATAAAAGCTTTGCTCCATTGAGTCCCTACATCTGAAGCTTCGTCCAATATGGATTGGACATTGGACTCCAGATGTTTGAATACCATGTTGCATCTGCTCTTCCAAATACTCCATAGAAGAGCAATGGTAGAGTAAAGAACATTATTTTCCTTTGAAGCATGGCTCCATTTCCAAATTCTTTCTCACCGTTGACCAAAACTGTCCTGGGTATTTGCAGTGATGGAAAGATGGGAAGCAAACCACACTCTTCTGCTGGTTTCGCAGGATAAAAGAAGATGCTCCAAAGTTTCTGGATGTGAGCAACAACGAGGGCACACGAGGGACTGAGTTTCTTGCGCCATAAGTTTTGCATAGTGGACAAAGCTCCCATACCACATTTCCAAATAAACAACTTGATACTATCAGGAATTTGATGACCCCAAATTTTTCGCCAATAGAACTGGTGAGACGGTTGATTGTAGGAATAAGAGTATTTGTGGGCTATGTCATACCCAGTTTTGACAGAGTACTCACCATTGCGACTAAAATTCCAGCAGAATTTATCTATGGGAATGGAAATTTGGGGGATTAATTCTCGAAATTGAGTCAACTACATTGGGGGAAACTAGATCTCTTAATTTCTGCAAATCCCAACTCCTATGGGTGGGGCTGATTACCTCACTAACCCTGATATTATCGATATCTGCCCTTTAAGCTAGGATTAATAAGGTCGTTTCCTACCCATCTATCCATCTACTGTTATCTGTAATGAGTTTTTTCCCGAATTCAAGACTTCTCCAAAGTCAGGTTTTCTTAGAATAAGAGGAACGGTCCCAAAAAGATTTTTGATGAAGGTATTTGTTTTTTAAGACCTTGTGAACTAAACTCCCAAGATTTGAAGCAATCCTCCAATACATGCCAGCAAGCAAAGCTAAATTAACCTAAGTCTCCTCTTCCTTTGGGAGATTGGACCAGTTCCTTACTTTTTCAATGAATGCCTTTGGAATCTCTCCCTTTACCTCACCATAAATTCATAATAAATCTATTAAACCAATCAGTAAAGAATTTTGGAAGTCGGAAAACAGACATTAGACAAAAAGGAATAGCGTGAAGCACATACTTAATGAGAACCAGCTTCCCCGCTTGGGATAAGAGATTAAGCTTCCACATCGCTAACTTTCCTTCTATTTAAGATTTGAGAGCTCTAATTATGTCAGAGTAAGAGTTTGAACCAAATCCTGTAACTTTCAAATATTTACCCAAATTAGAAACATAGGGTATTTTCAAAATTCCTTTGAAAATACGACTAAACAATGCGGAGTGTTTGGGCTCATCATCCAAACTCATGATTTTTTTCCATTTATAAATTGTCCTGAAGCTAGGGAGTAATCATCCAAAATTTGTCTAATGTCCCCACAAGACTGGATTGATAAATGTGAGAATATGAACACATCATCCGTGAAAAGCATGTGATTTATGGGAGGCCCACTTCTGGAAGCTTTGATACCCTTGATATTATCTCTACTCTGAGCATCCTCCATCATTCTAGAGAAGCCTTCCGTGCAAAGAATAAACAGATAAGGAGATAAGGGATCTCCCAGTCTGAGGCCCCTGGTAGATGAGAATCGTGAACCTTCAACACACCATCGACAACTACCGAAAACGAGACAGTTGATATGCAACTAAATATGAGATTCCTCCATTTAGAAGAAAACCCTTGTTTCTCCATAATTATCATTAAATAATCTCAATCTACCATGTCATATGTTTTGCTAATGTCTAACTTAAGGGTTCCCTTAAACATCCTTCCAGCTTTAGTTCTCCTAATAACATCCACCGATTCATGTGCCATAATGATATTGTCATGAATCCTCCGACCCTTAATAAACGCATTCTGGCACTCAGAAATTAGGGAAAGGAGAACAGTCTTCAAACGATTGGCAATAACTTTGGAGGCAATCTTAAAGATCGTTACAAAGACTAATAGGTCTAAAATCCTCAGGTTTCTCAGGGTCATCAACCTTGGGAATTAAAGCTATATTAGTGCGATTGATTTCCCTCAACATCCTTCCTGAATTAAGAAACGATAACAATGCAGAAGAAATATCTTGACCCACTACCCTCCACCATTTCTGATAAAAAGCCGCAGGGATCCCATCCGGCCCTGGAGCTTTCCAGCCAGACATTTGGAAGAGAGCATGTTTGACTTCCGACTCAGAAAAAGGCGAATCAAGAAAACTGACATGGTCTACTGAGATGGAGCGGGATATCAAGTTTCCTATCTTATTTCGTAAAAAGACCTTTCTTGGGTTAGGGGAAGGATTAGAGGGGTTTAACAGATTAGAAAAGAAAGAAGACAAAGTGTTAAGAATTTCCGGCTGATTGGAGACCCATTTACCATCTGAATTCTTTATCTGAAATATTCGTATCCTATTTCTTTTCCAAGTGGCCACAGTATGGAAAAACCTAGCATTTCTGTCACCCTTCACCATGAAATTCAACTTAGCTCGCTGCCTCCAATAGATCTCTTCTTGATCCAGTAGGTTCTCGTATTCTTTTTGCAAATCAAGTAACTGGGTCTGCCTCAATACATCGTTATTCTCTCTATTAATTTTATTCTGAATCTCCTCCAGCTTCTTCTCTAGCTCTATCTTTTTCTCTTTAAAATGTCCAAGGAAGAATGTTTCCATTCTAAAAGTTTAGATTTAACCTCCTTTAATTTCTGGCAAGCTACAAACATAGGCACCCCTTGTTTCCTACACTGACATGCATCTTTAATTACTCCTTCACAATTTTTATTCTTTTCCCAAGCCATTTCATAACGAAATGCTTTCCTACATAGTTTATGACATTCAGTATTGAGGATAAGAGGTCCATGGTCCCCAACTAAGATAGGTTTGGATACCAGCAAATAACTATCAAATCTCATCAGCCACTCCTGATTACAAAATTCTTTATCCAAAACCTCCATTACAAGGTCATCCCCTTTGCGTTTATTAGACCATGTGAAAAAGGTCCTGACCTATTAAGCTCCATCAGATTTAGATTGTCCATAAAAACCTTAAACCTTTCAGACCCATACATAGACCCCGCGTGCCTTCCAAATTTATCACCCCATTTATAAACTTGATTAAAATCACCTATTAACAGTAAAGGAAAAGCACACGAAGCTAACACTTCTTCATACCACTCCCAACAAGGACCTCTACAACTTCTATTAGGTTCTCCATAAACTAATCCTAATACCCAAGTACCTCTGACTTTATCTAGTATTTTTATGACCAAACCCCATCTGGAAGAAAAAAGAATCTCCCAATTAGAGAAGGAGAAAGAGCCAACCCATAGACCTCCACTAGAACCTTGATTATCTAAGCCCACAGACTTAGAGAAGTTGAGACCCGACAGTTTGATGTTAACGTCAAAAACCCTTAGCTTGGTTTCGCAGAGAAAAACAAGATCCGGCTTATTGAACTTAACTAGGTCTCTTAAATGATGAACATGTAGGGGTAGAACCAAACCTGTACAGTTCCAAGATAAGATTTTCATGGCGCCCTAGGAGGCTGTTGAGGGACAGCCACCCTAGAACCCAATAAAAGCGCAGAATCAATCTCCATGGGAGTGAAATGAACAGCAGGAAAAGAGTAATAACTAGCAGGAAAAACAGAAAGGTTTGGCGGATCGCCTTGCAAACAAAAATTAGCATATAAGCATGCATTAAAATCCTTAAAAGGTACCTGAATGGGACCAGCTGAGTCAAGTCCCTCCAGAGATGAACCAGCAGCTTCTTCCATCCTCATCTTCTTCCTATCAGAGTTACCCATACTTTCATCACTCTTCATTTTAGATACCGCACTTCGCACACTAGAGTCAGAGCTGGTATCGAAATTGGAGATTCGAATACGGAACCTGCTACCGGAGCCTTGAATTACTCCCACCATAGCCTAGGAGTCTTGAGATTGCACGGGCACGCCTACAACAATGGAGAATTCAGAGATAGAAGGAACAAGAGGAGGCACTGCTGGACCGTCTTGAATAGAAATGGGAAAAGAAGCCTCTGAAACCGAGACATTCAAAAACAAGGTCGAGAAATCTGAGGGACTAAACGGTGTCGCTGAAGTTGACCATCAGAAGGAGACTCATTATTGGACCTGGTTACTTCCTCATCAAACACAATAATAAGGCCCAAATAGTCTTCAAAAATACTAATTCTTTGATGAGCAACAGTAGACGGCCCAGAAGCAGATAGAGCCATCGAACCAAGGCCCACAGGAACAACAGACCCATCCGAGTTAGAATCAGACAGTTGGGAAGAAGACAGTTGTGGCACCACTTGATCGTTATCACTGTCTAGGTGTCCACCAGAGAGAGAATCATCAGAAGAATTTGACCCCAGAGCAACATGTGGCATATGGACATCCCATGCAGAGGAAGGAATGGGCAAATTATTTGGAGCACCAAAACCAGAAACCAGAGATTCAGAATTACCCAAAATACCCCTTGACGTGGACGACCCCAAACCAGAAGATTGCGCCTGACCAGAAAACTGCATGCCGGTAGACAACCCATTGTCGATCAACAAGCTTCTGAGCAGAGACTCCGCAGATCTAACTGCTTCCAACTGAGCCGGTGGAGGAGCAGAAACCGGAATTACATAAGAGACAATAGAGTCTGGGTTCAAACTAGATTGACAGAAAACACTGGGAATAGATTCGCCATAAACTGGAATAATTTTTTCAGAGGAGGGAAAATGCAAAGATAGCTCAGATAATCCAAGACCATCTGTATTAGTTTCCATAATAGACCAGCCAACATTGTCCCTCTGAGGCGAACCACTCCTTCTCTCCGAAGGAGAAGACTGAAGATCCTTGAAAAACAGAGGAACAGACTTATCAACTTTGATACCTCGAATAGGTCCCCAAGACCAACTACGCTCTAGCTTACTGACATAGGACTTAATCACCTCATAGATTCGAGCATTACAAAAAATTTCAGCATGACTGATCACACCACACCTGTGGCAAACCTTCATAATTCTCTCAAATTTGAACCCAATCCAAACCTCATACCCATCTTGGAGATGAACATAGCACCCTGCAACCACAAGAGAGAAAACATCCAGCAGAACCCTAACACGAAGCCTAGTAAGCCAGTCCAAGCTCAGATAGTTGTCATCAACTTGAATCACCGCCCCATGCAAAGAACCCAATCTTTCCACTGACACCGGGGAAAATACATCCACAGGGAGATCACAGATCTGAATCCAAACTTTAGCTTTGGGGATAACCCATTGACCATTAACCAAGACTTCATCCTTCACTAAGACGATCAGCAAGGCACCTTCAATGTTCCAAACAGCACCATCCAAAGCTGCAACCCTATCCTGCATGCACGAGAAAGAAATCATATACCATTTTGACTTGATTCCAAACACATGCAAGGATCCCACTGGCTTCCATAGATCTTCCAGTTGCTGTTTCACTCGAGCAGGAGCAAAATCTCTATAATCGACCAAAGTAGCTACCATACAATAATCCATATTGAAGAAAGGAGAAGGACCAAGGATGGATGAGCTCTCCAGGACGAGCCCTCTTCTAGCCGGAGTAAGAGCTCCAGACGGATGAGCAGCCATACCAATAAACATAACCAAAAAAGAAGACACAACCAAGCAAGAGATACACTCCCAGCAACCCCAAAGCAATGACAATCAGCCTCCAAAAAAAACCCTCGAGAAGCCAAAACGACAAAACCTACCTTTACCACCAATCAGGAGAAAGACCAGAACAGCAAACAACAACAAAAGATATGGAAAGAGACAATAAACTACTCAAAAAGAAATCCAACAGACGCCACTTTTGGAAAAAGAAACCTAGTCATGTAAAAGTAATAAATGACTAGAGACAAGACAAGAAAAAGGAACAAAAGCATTAAAGAAAGGGAAGATATGGCAAAATTAAGGAATAGAAACTTAAAGTCCTGCAATCCATAGAAAGGAAGCAGGTTTCAGATTCTAGAAGAGAAAGCCTCAGAGAGAAAAAGCTCTAGAGAGAAAAAACTCGGCATTGTGAGGGAGGATTTTGTTTGCAAAGAGATGACAACAAATCTTGATGTCAATTTAGGGCTTTATAATATATGCATAAATTACGTACTACCTGAATCATATATACATACTGCCATTTTTTTTTTATAATATGCTTTTCAATAAATATCATTTTAGAGATGTTTTTGTTGTGTTCAAGGATGTGCGGATCCCTACGGAGCGTCAGTTGTTATAAGTAGCTCTTGATGTTCTTGGTTTTCTCATATCTTTAAAAATAATAAAAAACGAAGGAGGATGTCAACCGCTTCAGCCTTCAGATAGCGTCCTAACATCTATGATGTGCTCCAAAATTGTGGAAGTGTCATGTGTTAGGAAGACGTCTAACAGCGCGCTTGGAAGGAAGAAAGATGCGGTTGTGGACAGTACACGAAGGAAGCGAACCCGAAACAAAGGATGTGGACCAAGACAAAGGACGTAGTCACAGACCCAAACAAGAAACTCGTGAATTAGGCGTGGAGTATCATTTGGAGTCTTAGGGTTAGTGGAGTGTTAAGTGCACATATCATTCTGTAAATTTTGACATGGTGTCGAGTGTCGACCACTCCATGTGTCAAGTTGACACTTGAGATTCACATGTCAATACATTATTTTCATCAAATGTAGTAGAGGCTCGTCGAAGGAAGACAAGCAGATGGCCCCAAAACCCTCATTGTGACAAGTTTGGTGATGGCTTCATCCAAGAAACTTGTTGAGTTGATGTAGAGTGTAAGGGATCCGCGTATTCTCCGATACTAATTAATTCTAACATCAAATGACTATTTTACCCATGATAAAAAAATTACAAGCATCCCACCTCGAAAGTTTTTGAACTAATTACAAAAATGCCACTGTGTATTGTTAATCTAATGTGGATGGGTTTGTTGCCTTGCCATGGAAACCAAATATCTAACATTATTTTAGAAACAGTGCCACATAAAATCTGCAACTCCAACATCACCTAGCTAGGAATAAACACAAATGAAGAGAACAAAACTATTTTGGATGATATCATTTACCAAGGGGAAGGGGCATATACACATTCCAGGTAGCTATTACGGTCACCGCGGACTCTAATTTATCCCTCACCAATGCGAATTTAACTCTCAACAAAACTAGAAGTGTTGTAAAATATAATACATGTATCGGCCTCTTTTCACGTTGATGACAGTGAGTGACTCGAAACAGCAAACGGGCCTATATATTATTTCCAGGAGGACATAGCTGCCATGTTGTTCTGTTACTGAAGGCTGCAAAGCCCTGGTTGTGGTTGTGGTGGTTGATGGGACTTCGAGGGTCACCCGATAGTTCATTTACAGTAACCTGTGAAGGCGGGCTCCCACCTGCTCCTCCTACAGGCTTCAGTGGTGGTACTGAGAAACAATCCGACTGGATCTCTGATTTCGACTCTTCCGCAATGAAACTACCAATCACCACCTGAAACAGAACATTTAGCAAGTGCAACATCTTGTTACCTGGAAGAATTACAATGCTTAGGGAATGGCACAACATCTATACATGTGCTAAGGGAACTTAAATGATATCCAAAACAAAATATTGAGAGTTTCCATATATATTGGAGAACTATTTACACATTATACACAATTTCCACGTGTAAATGCGAGGTTGGTCATGTTCTGGTCTGTAAGAATATATGTTGTTGAAAGGGGACACAATAATGACCAATACATCAACAGATATTTATTGTGGGTAGATTTTCTTAGAGAGGAATAAAATATAACAGATAACCTGAACTGGAGATGCCGCGATAAGAAACCCTGCAACGCAACCGCCCAAAACACGGCCGTCGGGTCCAGCTATCGATACACTAAGACCACCTGTTCTGCCTCGTTGACCACCATTCTCTGACAGAGTAAATGAACCAGAAAGAGAGAGAATTTCGAACCGCCCCTGTTTGAGCATGGCATCTGAGACTTGTATGTGTAATACATGTAAACCAACCAAAAAGATAAAAACCACAAACCATCCCTTTATGCAGAGCATGTGACAAACATTTACATTTGTTAATTGCCTTACAGATTTCTCTGAAGCAAAAGGACCCCTAGCATCATTTGTATTTTATGCAGAAGATGAAAGCCCATAGTTAAATGAGAATACTATCTCTATAGTTTTTTATACTTTATCGGTTCCCTTGGCATTGGGCCCACAATGACGGGAGCCTCGTGCACTAGACTGTCCTCTTTTTCTTGGTTGCTACATAGGTTCCTTTGGTAGTTGGTGGAAACACTCAGGTCGTGTCTCTGAGTTTTCAATGAAAGTAGTGTCTTTATATTCTTTAGACAGAATACCGTTTAGATGTGAAATGTAAAACAGTGAAATGGAGTCATTTACTCATTTAGGTCTATTACCAAATATAATAATGGTGAGCTCACTTAGTTGAGAAAGTAGATCCACGGAAACTTTAAGCAAATGTTGATCTCATATGATACGGCAGTTTCTTACGAGAAATGCAACATATAAGCATCTTAACTTTTTAACAAACCTCATATGTAACAGATCCCCCAGAAGTTGCTGACTGACGAAGTGTAACATTGGATATGGCCCCATTTGCTGACAAAATACAAACAGCTCGGGCGCCATTTTGGGTAAATGACAGAATTTGGGATGTAATGTCCTGATAAGAAAAAAAAAATCATATATCGTAAAGCTCAACAGAATAAGAGATAAAAATAAACACCATCTCAAGCAATATCAAATTTTCCAAGAAGATGAAAGAAAGGTATCTGTATTACAGAAACAGAAATGGAAGAATCAATTAAAATAACAAAAAGAAACCAAGGGGTGTTGTGAAATGGGACAGTCAAAGCTAAATGTGATACTTTAACTTAGGAAGTACGACCACCTCAAAAATACAGTGCCCCCGAAGAACACCAAATTAGACAGTGGATACTCGTGTCTTTTTTTATATAATATTTTAAAAATATAAAACATAAAAACAATGAATGATAAAATTCAAGTAACATCCTCTGAGGTACTTGAATGATGTTGTGTTTATATATATGTAAATATATAATCAAATCTACTCATTGTTTGACGTGCTTATAGTGAAATCTAATTAGAAACTTTGATTGTGACCTAGGAAATTAAAACTGTTATGTATGAAACTTCCAAGTATAGAGAAATTGAGCTTGCTTTCTATCACAGGACTTAATTTTCGTCCCTACTGTTGGTATTCTAGTAAAATTGAGTAAAAACTCTTTCATGAGTTGACCCCCTTTGGTCTTGCATTTTCTCTCAACTTTATTGTTATTTATAAAACTTAGTGTGTTTCGTGGTCTAAATATTACAGAGGCGCTCCTACAGAAAAAGTAATCTATTGTTGCTGAACTTAGAAGAATGTTTAAATAGGGATAAGACTTTTAAGTTATTTTAAGATCGCTATGTTATACAGTTTATAATTATTACATATATAATTCTAATTGAAAAATTGACATGTCCTATGTTTTTTGGTGTCGTGTCCAGCGTCAGAATATGAATCTGTGCTTCCTAGACTTATAACCAAATTATTCATTTTGCATCAAAAGAAAGAGAAACAATGATACATAACCAAAGAAGAGTTGATTATTAAATCAGATTACATGATAAAGTTTGAGGAAAATAATCTTACTGTTACCACTAAAATAAATTTGCTATTGAAACAAGTGTTAAAACCAGAGAAAACCATCTGCTATGATCAACCACTTGGTTCAGCAAAAATTTCAACAGTTAGCAAGAACCAACACCCTAATTTCAATCTCAAAATGAGAAGTGCAAGTTTAGACAATTTGTCAATTCGAACCCACCCATGTACTGCAAGGAAATAGTTTCAGTCTTATGTCCAAACGAGAATGGTCACAGATTTTGAAACCCAAAGAGTGCTATATATATATTATTAGAGAATTTATTAACTTCTTTTTTTATATCTCAAGAATTACTACATGTATGACTTACATAAATCATGAATTTATTAACTTCTTTTTTTATATCTCAAGAATTATGCATAAATCATGAATTTATTTTCTTACACTTGAATGGTTCAACAAGCTGTAGTCTCAAATGATAGATTATGTATGAAATTACTAATCATAAGCTTATTTTCTTCCTAGTGGATAATTGATCAATGTAAAATATCGTGACGTATCCTGAAACTCTGAGCATGGCATATAGAATAAGCATTTCTCTGTCAAAATGGGAAAATAAAAAAAATGAAACCTTACACAAATCTTTTACTTGGATGTTTAGACCATTACAACATGAACCAATGAAATGATGCGTCAATCCTTATCTAGATTTTAAAACCCAGGGCATACTAAGTACTATACTCCAATGATAAACTGATAGCACATAAATAATACAATTGGAACTTCTTCCCACATGAATTGTGGAAATTGCGTTAAATGGTTGAATTTTGAAACAAACATATAATCAATGGCACGTACATTACACCTAATTGCAAAGTAAACTGCTAATGCATTTGTGAGAAAAGAGACACATAGCCTGATACTAAAAAAATGTGGGCCCCTAATTATAGATGATTCTCCTATAAACTGCAGATATGGAGCTTTAAACCATACGCATTATTACTACGACAAAGCAAAAAATACAGGAAGAATATAGAAAGGAATTTAGAGTGCACCTCTCCTGCTTTCACTGTGATCACGTGTGGTGTAAACCCAACCCCTTCAGATCCTGCAAAGAAATATTCAATGACGATTTAGCTAGAGTTCATGTTTCCATATATAAAAGAAACATTAACTATTTCAGAACAATGCGCTAAAAAAACTATTTCAGGACAAATTCTGTACGACTGTTTTGCGGGATTGTGGAGAAACGAAAAACCCACAATCCAATTGGAAAATATGGGAAAAAACAGCCAATCACAAAAACTATCATACCACTGGTTCTATCTAGTATAAGAAACCCCAGCCTAGATAAATATTTGAACTTTTCAAGTTCCAAATTGAATTTGTATCACCAGAACAAAACGCATCATTCACAACAAGAATAAAGACAGCTAACATGAAATGAAGCAAAATAAACTACCAATATATAAATATTGTATTGTATTCACAATATTTTATTGGATCCATTGAAGAGTAACACCCTAATTAACTGTAATAACTAACAAGGGCACATCTGACATTTCACTAAGTAGAAAATAGTGTGTAATTTAGTTAGATTCAACAGATCCAAAAAGGTTTTCTTTTCCTATTATAAAAGATCTAAAATATTGATTACTACTTTTTAAACACTTAATTATAGATAAATAAATAAAAAAATCATTTTTTTTTATAATTAGATTCTTAAAGTTGAGGTAATAAACAAAACAAGATAAAATATAGCAAAATAAACAAAAAACTATAAAAAGAAATTACCAAGACCAGCTGATGTTTGCTGTTTCTTTCCAGAACCAGGTGGCCTACCCCTTCCCTTCTTCCCTGACGGCGGAGACGCCGCCGGAGCACCTGAAAACCCGCTTCCCGGCGACGACATCGGCGCGCCTGAACAACCGTCCACGGCGTACTTCCTAGGCCGCCCTCGCTTTCGCTTCATCGGCTCAGCCGAGTTGTTGTCCGTGCCATTAACATCTATGCTAGGCTGAACCTCCATGGAGGGCGGAGGCGCGGCCCGGGGCCGGGCGCCCCCGCCGCCGCCGCCGCTGCAAGGGACCATAGTAAGTTGATGATGGTAGCTGGGAGAGTTCGGCATAATTGGCTTGTACACTCCAGCTGCGTCCGTACCGAAAGCTAGGCACATGCTGGACATGGAGGCGGCGGCGCCGCCGGAGGAAGGGCTCGAGTTCGGGCTCGGATTGTGGAGAGCCATTCCGTACGATTCTCCTCCTCTACCAAACATCAATCTCGGCTCAGATCCAGACATTGTTTTTCTTCTAAATTAATAATAAAATCCTAAAACCCTAAATCCTGAAGAAAAAATCAAACAGAGGAAGAAACTCAGCAAAATTTTCACTGAAAATAGAAAAATAAATAAATAAATAAATAAACAAGAAGGATGAAGCAACACGAACCCTAAATTTAAACAAATATGGAAAAAAAAAAATCGAACTTTTTATCCAAAATCCAAGCCGAGATCCTGCAAAACCAATATAATTTTTTTAAAAATAAACAAACAAACAGATTCATAAAGGAACTTGTAAAATCATAAATTCAGTTAAGAATTTAGTTCCGGGAATTGCACCTTCTACAGTGAATTATCTCAGGAAATTAAAAATAAAAATAAATAAATAAATAAAACTGAATATGCGAGAATTTCAGAAAATTAAGGGAAATGAAAAATAAAAATACGCAGAAAATTTTGAGAATTTGTTTCAAAATTGCAGTGAAATTAAAATTTTCTTACCGATAAGAGATGTAGAGATTAGGGTTTTTGGTGTCCCAAAAAACCCCGGAAAATAAATAAAAAGGAAAATAATTTGTTTATAATTTGTCCTCATTTTAATATCTCTAAAAAGAGGCATAATTAAAATAGGAGTATAAAGGTAAAAGCACAACGAAATTGATCTGGTAATGCAATGTATGATTATGATCACACCTCAATTCACGTGACTCTTGACTCGTGACTTCGTTAACCCAAATTTACTTTTATACCCCTAATTCAAATGGGTGAACATATAGACTCGGATGAGTCGATGGGTGGACTCACCCTTCTTGGATCGAGTCAACGGGTGGACTCACCTTGACTTGTGGGGTGATCGAACTTACGGTGACCCCGCTGCATTAGATCATTCTTCATTTTTGTTCCTCAAATCAACTAGCGCTATCTGGTAAGTACATCGCTTTTCATCAGTTTGCGTCGCATTTGAGTGCTCTCTCTTGATCCAACCGAGACGTTGGGTGGACTCACCTGGCTAGGACCGAGTTGTTGTGTGGATTTCGCTGAACATGTGGAGTATCACGCTCACCAGACTCACACTTGACTATGAATGTGCTCTCTCCAATCTCTTATTCCATGTGGTAGGTGCGTCATAACCTCAATGCACCATGTAACTGTGGATTAGGGCCGCGTGAATCTAACTTGGCTCAACTTTGACCATATCGTGCGGTTTAATCACAATTGACATGATCTGACCTCTAATTGAGCTAAATTAGTTCCAAATGAATTATATTAAACTAATTTGCCTTTAATTTACGAAACTCCACCTCTGACTATTTTATTTTTATTTATGACTCACATTTGTCTCGCAAAGTTCATATCGTAATTTGACCCCTCCTGACCCATTTTGAGCAATCTTGGGACCCTATTTCAGTCTTTTGGGAGGCTAGCCTTATCTTCCAAGCTCCATTACCTATATGCACTTACTTCTGGATCCCTTAAATTGTGTGTGATTCTCAACCCTTAGTCATAGCTTCACACAAATAAGTCACATACCCCTCATTGAGTTTTCAACTCTTCATGAGATCACCTCATGATTCCCATTATGTGATTTTTGTATCTACACTTCGCTTCACTCCAGGCTTAGGCTTCACCCACCAAGCTTAATCTTGGATCTCAGGCCATCTTGGTTATCAAGTCATCGAATCATTCAAGTCTCCGGGCCAATTCTAGTTGAGGTTGTGTTCTATATATTGATATCCTCTCAAACTCACATTGTTAGTAAGTACATATGAAGGTCCTAAACATGGTACATCACAAGGGCAACCTATCAAACTTGGCCTTTTGGTTTCTTCCCTAATAATTGTACGTTAAGGTTCCTCAAGTAGTGAAATCATCGCCACTTGATCTGGACCCAACGCAACATCACTATGTTCTATGTCACCATGACTAGGGTGTCAACGGGTTGTTTGACCGACTAGTGTGAACGATTTTTAAATTATTCAATAGATTAGATAGTGTATTTTCATATCGTTCAATTTGTTAGACTTGGGTTCAATAGAGTACATTATTCCTTTTAATCCTTTGCAAAGCTTTGGAAGTATGCAAACTAAATCAATACAGCTTACAAATGAATGAGAAGACAAAAACATAGAAGGTAAAACAGATTACTTTTATCAGTGTCTTCAATTTTTGAATAGAACGAACTTTTTCAAATTCTTTTTCTCGGATGCAATTTGTATCCAATTTTGAACACAAATAGACATTTTATTATTGTTGGTGTCAATGAGCTACTGTAACCATTTAGAATCCTTCCACTTGTGCTAAGCACATTCAATATGGAGATGACCATATAAATGACCTTTGTGAATTCATTTTCCACCAATACAAAATGTCAAATTCTAACTTAAATGAACTTTGTGTGCTACATCACTTGAGCAACATACTTAACAAAAGGTAATTTCCCTCAAGGATCAAACACAGAAGCTAACAAACTTTGCTTGCATTTTGGTGAACACAACAGATAACTTGATGTTTCATTTAACAGATTATATGTATCAAAAGTCTCATCCAAAATTACATTAAAAAAATAAAAATAAAAATCTGTAGTCTATAATGAACCAGAGGCCCTAGCAATTAAATCATAGAAATGAATAAGTCAAGGCTAATTTCACATAATGCCAATCCTCATCTGTTAACATGCCAAGTAAGTCATCACTACCTTTTTCTTAGTTCTAGTAGATAGATCAATTTTAACATATGCATCTCCATCACCATATAGCTCAAAAACATTTTCAAGCACACAACATATTTTAACATGAAAATATGTAGAGTTCCATCCTGTTAGATTTTAAACCAAAACTATATTCCAAGCAATACTTAAAAGTTTAACAGAAAATTCACTCCTCTGATGCCTAGTAACTTCATCCATATAGTTCCTTGATACAAAATTGCACTTGCCAACTTTTTTCCCTAAAGCTTGTCAGAGTAGCAAAAAAAGTGGGAAAAAATCTAGTTAAAAAAAAGTGGATTTTCTTTGAAGATGAAGCTATCATCACATTCCTAAAAAAATTTACATGAAATCTATACCAAAATCATCTAAAACGATGATTGGAACACGTAGTTACAATAGAATTGAGTTTTTGTTCTTCCATCCTACAATTTCCTTCCACTGATTGTTCTATCCTTCCTACCAAATGGTCAATCGTAAGCCACAAAGCTATACAGCAAAAACTGAACAGGAAACTTAGCTTATCGTACATCTGCAGCTCCTCCGCTTGCTGAGGTGTTTAGTCACTGAGACAACAAAAAAAGGGGATATTGGGCAACCTGTTTACCATCTACTACTACCTTGTCAAAGAACGCAAAAATGTATCTTCACTGTACAGCCTGCCTGGAATGTCATCTCTCCTGTACTCCCTGCTTAGCTTGCTCTGCATTCCTATACACAAACAAGAAAGTTCTCAGTCCAAACCATTGTAAGAAAAAAAGATGCAAAATATTGCTTTGACTAGAGTCGGATATTGCAATGGAATACGAACCATCCTACTCTTGGCAGCTAGAGTAAGAATTCTCTAATAGAAAACAAGAAAAGAGGAGTAGCCTTGAGAAACCTACAGACTACGAATGGGTTCCAAGTATTAAAACTTCAGATCAGTTGGACCTTAAGACTTCACATATACTGCATCGGCACACATGCTATTAGGATATAAATGAAACCGCCATGAGATGTGAATTTCATATGAACATGCAAAACACAAAGCGGAAAGAGAGTTGTATTTGAGAGGGCTAATTTTGACCAGGTGACTGTAGTAAGCCATCTCTGTACACAACATTGTTGAAGATTAATAATTCAGCAACTAAAAATTACTTTACACTCACTTCCTAGTGTGTTTCAACTACTAAGCAGCGATGCAATCAATAAAGAATAGGTTAAGGTATATATCTACTAAACGATCAATCACAAATTTAAAGCACCTGACAAAACAATGTGAATCTGTACAATAATATGAACATACACATATACTAAGAAGCCCTCTTACACGCTCCTCGAAGCAACTTTCTTCTCTTGGGCAATTGTTTGACATCTTTCACTTCTTGATCTAAATTGTCGTTACTTCTGCCTACAAATAAAATAAAATGCAAGAGATGATAAAAGGTTGAAAGATATATAGTTGATGGACATAAAAGCTATTGTATATATTACATATATGTGTGTGTCAATCGAGAGAGAGTTTTAAACAAAACCCATATTTCATGTTGATGCTACCCAAGAAATCATAAATTATAACGACAAATGACAAGGTGACACGTGGCACTTGAGCGCCACATTGACAACCCATTCCAAGAGACCGAACGCCACTTTCAATATCCCACGTTGACAAGGTGATGCTACCCATGTTGGAATATTAGAATGTATTTCCCAGAAGGTCACTTGTAAGAAAATTCTCTAACATGTGGACATGACGACAAATACATTCTAATATTCCAACATGGCCAAGTCAAATGAGGCGCATTGCATGCATTTTTAATAACTAAGTTCCAATCTAGCAGTAGAAATTTGGCTATGGATTAGCTTTTGAAAAAAGAGCTTGAGTTGAATTAAACTTCGTAGTTCACCTTCATTTACTCAAATTCATCCTAGGATGTATAATATTACTCATGTAACAAAATAAGTAACACCAAGTTCCTGCTTACTAAGAATGAAAGAGTACTATGATGTCTTTCACCTTTTGCAGAGCTGACGTCCAATATTCCTTCGCAGTTAAGAGGCTTTGAATCAAAATTATTTCCAGACCGCTTTGTCGACACTGTGACAATATCAGAATCCGCCTTTTGTTCAGGAGTTTGGCATGATCCAGAGAAGGGCTTCATATAACAAAACCTATTATTAATGAAAATTCCAGTCAATACAATCAAATTATTGGATGCAAAAGATATGTCACACACTACTCCCTATAATCTTCGTAGTTACTGAATGCCTTGCCATAAAATATACATGCCGTAAATTTTCTATGAAATTATGATCCTCATCAAAATGCACGACTTGCAGCAAATGTGTGCAGCTCTCGATATTTTTCATGACATCTGAGGACTAACATTGAATATAAAAAGAAAAGGGAAATAAAACAAGAAGTATTTCCCATACTAACATTTACCATATTTTCAAGTATCCAATTACCCGACCAAATTAAGAATTGTAACTGCATCTATGTGTGCATAGAAAGACCATCAGACCTAAGATCACAAGCTTTGATCATGAATAATGTTTATTGATTGATATGAGGGAAAAATACAATCCCCAGTAATTGGATGTCTCACATGACCTTATTGTCTGTTTCTAAAAGGAATGTCAAGTTCTTAAAATGGACAGTGTTTGAATATTTATATTCCCACATTACCCATTACTCTTTCTTTAATCGACCGCATTACTCGTTACCAAGAGGTTCTTACGTTGTGTTTTTATCAAGGGACATCTATAGCAAAATCATGTCTTTAGTTGGGTTAATGTGTGTTCTGACAAACATGACATCCAGTTTTGGCCTCTCAGTCAAATATGTTATGAAAATGGCACACCATGATATATATTTTGATTAGCATGCTTAATACCAAAAGCACATATCATACACACATATCTTGAATGCAATTAGTACCATTCTGTGGGTAAGCTACTGCCGTCAAAATCATGGTCCAGTATCCGCCACTTCCTACATTTGTCACACTGCACCCATTCATGGTCAGGCTTGTATAGGGCATTAACCTTTGTATCCTGTGGAGTAGGAAAAGATAAAGTAAATCAAATCATTATGATGCCATGTAAAAACATATGGGTTGGAATGCATTAAAAGGAACAACTATTTGGAGGAGCTAGCCCAAATAAACGAATGAGAAACAGAATCATATACCACATGTCAAGTTCATGCCTTCATGGTAACCTTATTTAGGAACAACTACAACCACTTGTCAGGAACACGAGTCACCACAGGAAAATAGTTATACAATTTCACCTCAATCAATGTATGATTTAATTTTTGTACTTGAAAATATACAATTATCAAACCATACTTTGAAATGTACAAGTGGAAAATCTGAAATTTCGTTCTTATCCTGAAGTAACATCTATAGCAATTCTTCGATAGCTATATCCAAAATAGGCCTGGTAGAGAATGGTCAGCCAGGTCAAATCCCATTTGAAATACCTCACCTTGCTTGAAAAATGCGAGGAACCTCCCTAGCTGCTCACACTCTATTAACATAACCATAGTTTTATTAAATTATTTGAGTAGCGCGCTTTCATAATTTCAAGAAAACTTCTAATACTTTGACTTCAGTGCTGAGGGTAAAAGATTCTTGGTACATAAGATATTACCCTCTTCTCAAACAAGGATTTGAAACTTGAAAAAGTTCGTGGTAAAAAAGAGGCAGCCCACTGCATGAGGCTACCACCACTGTTTCATCTGAGGAGGGTCGTTTACACAGCATTACCTGCTATGCGGAGAGGACTTGAACATGTGACCTGGTCACAAGACAACAATCTTACAGTTGCACTAAGGCTCACCCTCCATGGTAATTTACTATAAAAAGTCATAGTAACTGACGAGAAACAAATTTTCAAACAAGCTGGAGAAAAGATTTTTTTAAAATGTTTAATATAGTACCACATACCGCCACCATTACAACAATAACTTGAAATAGAGAGGAGCTGAGCACCATCATCATCAATGATGCATTGATAAAAGAAATTAAATAATTTGACTATCATCTCAACTAGAACTATTAGCAAAGGCCCCCGTAGGATGGGTCACTTTAGGACCATGTATTTGCCTCACCATGAATGCCAGACAAATAGAGGCCAATTAACCGAGCCCAAGCGGCCAAGCCTCAAACAAACTGTAGCCCATTTCTACCTTGTTCGCATATGTTGGTGATCATAGTAATAGCTTTCAGTTTCTTTACCAGTTGGTCCAAATGGATCATGCATATACATGATTAAAGATTTTAAGAGAAACTTTATTTGCATAAATTGCTGAAAGCGGAACGTCGACATCACTGTACAAATAATAGATGTTTCCAACCAACTATTGATGAATTGAATGAAGTAGTTATCAGACTTACCAGCTTTAGTACATCAACATTCTTGTCCAAATAACCATCAACCTTCGAACACAACCACTCTTCCAACAAGGCATATGGTTCACAATCCTGAAACCCTTGCTTGTTATTGAGCACCCACACACAACCATTTTTATCATTCTGCATCATGATGAGAAAATCGTTGCTTTCAGACACAAAAATAGAAAGAACCTTATGCAGAAAATAAATATCCCCATTATTTAAAAACTTTTATTGCTTCTTCATTTAGTCTGATATTTTCACTCATTTTGATAGGTACTACAAATCCACGATTCAGATAATACAAAGTTAAACAAGCAAAAATGTCCGCTGTGCACATCCAAACATATGCTCACTACTGCAAATGTTAATGATGCTAATACATATCAAAGTATTGGCTTTTTTCTCTTTCTTTTTTCTGCAAACATAACAGTAATAGGAGCTACAGGGTTGGGGTAGATGCCCTTAAATTCCTGAAAGAAAATATGTAGTATGATGACAAGAGATTATGACCACTGAATAAACAGACATCGCATTGGAAATTGGTTTTAGGCTTAGCCCCCTGTAGGCATCGAACAGAAGCCTATCTGTAAATCAACATTAGAAAGGAATGAAACTTGTAGTTCAGAGAAGACTGCCTACCATTAAATCAGTGACATCTATAAAGCCAATCACACCACGACTTATATCTGCATTATGAATCATGCCACCAACTCTTTTATAGGCCTACGAACAAGAGAATAAATAAATATTAAAGAAGAAAAAAGGAGATGAAATCTGACGACCATGGAAAAAGAAGAGCAGAGAGGACTATAACTATTATTAAAGAATTTGTCAAGATCTAGTCATACTTATTCGTTAACAAAGTAACTAGAACGAAATGACTCTAGCAATAGACATTCTATGCCATATCATAATGATCTCCACAACCCAAAATTCATTAGGCCATGTGGCATTAGTTTAATATTTTTGAAATTGTGTCGAACTAAAACCAACTAAAAAAATATTGAGAATGAGATACCTCTAGCAATATACATTCTATCCCATATCATAATGTTCTATACAACCCAAAATTCATTAAGGCCATGTGGCATTAGTTTAGTTTAGTAATTTTTAAAAACCATCAAACTAAAACTAAAACCAACAAAAAGAATTCCCAATAACTTACCTGATGATAATAACTGTTGAAGGTACAATCAAAAGATGAAACACAACTCACCTCAATTAAGCGGCCATGCCAGTACAAAAATATTCCACTATTTGCCTGCTCCCATTCTAATTGACTTCGACCAAGAGTTAACTCAACACCTTTACCCATAATAACATCAGTCTCCACAACAGTATTGTTCAGAGATTTTGCCAATGGTCGACTTTTGATCTAGTGAAAAGTTCATGAAATGATGAAACAAGATCTAGCAAACACAAATGGCATAACACTAAAGCGCAAAAGGAGAGAAAAAAAACTGTAAGTACCAGTGAACCTTGAACGTATATCTTCATTCGTGGAACTAAGAAGATAACTTCCAAATAAGATCTAAGTGAATAATCCAGCGGCACCTGAAAAGCAATGGGGTCACATACATGATGTACAAAACAGCAATTGAAAACTTAAATAAGTTATAAGTGGCAGAAAGGAGATGCCTAACCAATTTACTCATCTGACCAGGGCGAGATCTAATCCGTCTAGAACGGATGAATATATCTCCTTGGTGGAAACTACTCCCACCCCTCAAGCCAGCAGACCACTCAAGACTGTAATCTGATCCCCATTCATCCAAATTCCATATGTATATCTGTGTTCCACAATTCCCATGAAACATGCCAGCTTTCTCGCCAATAAGATACTTATTAAAAGGTGAAAATTCCTTGATAGATTTCCAATTGTATTTTGCTGATGCTTCGGATTGAACACTTGTATCTATTTCCATATATGGGCCTTTCCTGCAGTAGCTCACAATCGGGATCTCAAGGTTCTGCATCAGTGAGATGAAAAACAAATAAGAAAAAAAAAAACAGCCAAAATTTTCAAACGTAAAGGGAATCCCAACAGAAGAAGTAAACAAAGCCAAAATCACAATATTCCAGTAGCATACATCTTTTCCTTCATTTAGAGATTGTGAAAGAAAAGCTATCGATCTGGAATTAGCAGTCTGAGTAAGAACTAGAGCATCCCTGCCAAGCCTCATGGCTCCGGTCTGAAAAGGACAATTTACAAAATGTAAACATTAGGCATCATTCCCCAGGTTACCTAGAAACTCTGGAAGCTAAAAGCATACTAAAGTAAACCTAGATAAATTTCTCTCACATATCCAGCTAAGATATGTTTTGCTTCAATTAAATACATGCACACACAAATGAACATTGTCTAATAGATTGTGCCTTTATTATTCAATACTTTAGATTCCTTATGAGGTATATACCAGAAGAGAGAAAACAAACCAACACTATTTTAAAAGTGAGAAAGGGTTGACGATGAGACACCAAAGTAAAAAAATAATAAAAACAAATGCATTATACACAAGTCTTTCATTTCTTTTGATCCAAACAACTTCTCCAAGTTCTATTTTCCTCTCCTGCTTCTTTACCTACTTCTTCCTTCTTTATTATCAAAGCAACCATAAGTAAACACAACTAAAAAAAATGAACACATTTCAAACTGAATGGACTCAAAGTTCAACCCAGCATAATGGTAGTATCCCAATGAGAAGGTAATTCTCGGTCCCACATCATTTGTCCACACTTACATTAATATTTGTACAAAACTGTATGTCAGTCACTGTCATAACATGAAAGCATTGAATCTATTAGTTTTCTTAAACTTCCCCATATTAGCCGTGATAAGGGTAATAAACTAATAATAAAAGAGGAAATTTTAAATAAAAATAAAAACTTAAAAAATATTCTACAGTTTGAGTTTTTTTTATACATTGTCTCATCTTAAAGGAAACTCATATTGAACAGCGACGATAAAACAACTATCATACCCCAAAAAACAGATACCTTAAATCCAACGCCAAATCTTCCAATGTGATCAGGATCATTTGTATCAGGCTGCTTGTGCCCAAAGCATGTCATTCTCATTACCTCATCATGTGTCATACCATGGCCATCATCTATAACTAACAGAACAGGAATTTCTTTCCCAGCATTTTTCGAATAAATCATCTCAATTGAGATGTCTAATCTGTTAAAATACACCAAATAACATATCAAATCGTAGAATACATAAATGATGGTGAGTGTCATACATACATTTAAGACACATAATCTACAGAATAAGAAAAAGGCAGGAAGTAGGAAACAAAATGAAAAATTCATGATCACAAAACAACCTCCAAAGTTACTATGGGGAAATTAGCTATTCAATGTACCTAGTAGCTTTGGCATCCCTAGAATTATCAATGAGCTCAGCAATCGCGCCAAAAATCCATCCAGAATGAGTCTGACCAAGAGTTTTCAGATAACTTGGGTCGGCTCGAACATAATTTTTCAGTAAAACTCCATCCCGACTAACGGCATGAGACTGAGGTCTTCTGCAAGTTTCAACCCGAGCATGGTGATCTCCAACAGCCTGAGGAAACTTGAGATCAGAACAGCTATTCTCACTGTTAGCTGAACCTCTTCCATGCACGTATGCATCTTCTCTGCTAGCAAACTGCTCAACCATGTTAAATGTTGAAATGGTCGGCGCAATCTTTTGCCGTACCGATAAATGTGCTTCTTTCCCAGGAACTGAAGTATCCATGAATGTAAAAAGAAGAAAAAAAATCAATACCACGATACAGCACCTTGATAGCAATCACTAATAAAGAAACGTGATCCAGTAAACAAGGCTCCCACCATTGTGGGTTTGGGGAGGATTAATTATGTAAAAAGCTCTAACCCTACTGTTGTGCGGAGGCTGTTTCCCTTACTGAAACCTGTGGCCTCAAGGTCACAAGGCAACACCATTGTGCCAAGGCTCACTCTCTTTATAACCATCACAACAAAATCGCCTTTCAAAAAGAAAAATTAATATAAACTCATCTGGTAGTTTAACAATCAGAAAAAATGAGTTATGCAGAACCCTGAAAGTATAATTATATAAACTCTACATTTGGTAGGAGGGGTGAAGGGTGGATACTGGATAGACAAACCATATATCATTTGATATATTTTGTAAATAATGAAAGATGGACGAGACTTCTACCTATTTTCATACACAAGGAGTTAAGAGGATTGATGGTTTTTAAATATAAGTTTAAGAAAATAAAGAAATATTTTTCAAGAGGAGTTAAGAGGATTGATGGTTTTTAAATATAAGCGTAATAAAATAAAGGAATATTTTTCAAGAACGGTCCGTGTCCGTCTCATCACACTTCCTAGCATGTTCATACAGGGAGGATACATATATGTGGGCCCAGAAGGATGGATGGAATGAATATCCTCTTTTTCATCCACCCTACCAAACAGGCTCTATAATACATGAAATATCAGTTCTAAGTTGGACCTGCAATATAAATCAACTGTTTACAAATGGTATGATCCCTGCTCGTGACGGAGCCACACAAAGAAAACAAAGGGTGGATTATAGAATACTTACAAATCTGATAGGATACCATAGCAACGCAATGGATTGAGACATCATCTGGTGGATGTATGTAGAACTTGCAGAAATCAAATTCTGCAAAAGCAACCTTCGAAAGCAATAATGTTAACATTTCACAAACTAAACAAGGGATGACACAGAATATCATCCAAAGAAACTATTAACCATCACTATACATGTGTATAAATATACATGCATATTACAAATAAGAAGTGAGCTCAACAAGCTGGTTCTGTTGTGCTTCTTAGAATTCGCCTAGAGATAACTGGTCAAACCAATGATACAAAACCAAGTTGGTTTTCATTCTATATACTGAGGAAAAAGAAAGGAAGAAATTTTGTCATTATGTGTCTCTAATCAATAAATATATTTTCTTCAATGACATATTTAAAGTTAATATTAATTTATTCACCACAAAATAAATCATCATCAATTCAGTATAAAATTCCCTCCGGCACAGTCTGTTAATGGGACTGCCGGACTGGTATCATTTCCATCTTCTACTTGACCTTCTCATACATTTTTTGTAAACATTCCAGTTCTCTTTATAATCCTTAATGGTCAAACTGGTTACAAATGATGAAATGAAGAAAAATGAAGAAAAAAAATACCAGATAGTATCCTGGCATTACAAACAGCCAGAAAGGCACCTTATTGCTCCTCAGAACATTACCCCACTGGCATGTACTCATGATAATGGCATGCCCTCCAACATTGCAAACATATTCCAACCAAAATCGTCATCCAAAATCTTTTGTGCCTCCCCTCCAACACGGCATGTGTTCAGACATGAGCCCTTTCAGCCACTCCACGTTATCCCCAGCAACAATGTACATATTGTGAAGATTCAAATTCAATTCTAAATTTAGTGGAATTATGAAAGTTGTTAGTGGAACTAGGAAATATATGTTTTTAGGAAATTTTATTTAATCTACAAGTCTAACTTATTTTCTATTTCTAGTCTAAAATCTCATATATAAAGAAGTCTCTCTTTTTCTAGTTATGACAAGTAATTCACTTCAATAAAATAAATTTTTCGTTTTTTACATGATATCAAAGAGGGTTTTGATCCTCGCCTTGGCCCGAAGGTGGCCTATTTATGTTGTCTCCCCATGTGGTCTTCGGCCCGTATGTAGATGGGCATGCCTAAAGCGGCCCACGTGAGAGAAAAATACCTACATGTGAGAGGAATGTCGATCTAAAAAATCCCCGATTGTGCACGTATTGATCTCACCGATAAAAAAAAATGTGAGGCTCACACGTGAGAGGAAGTGTAGAAGTAGGTGAATTAAGTCCCACATTGACTAAATACAACAAAATGAAATGAGCTACATATAATAATGCAAGTTAAACTCTACTAATAAGGTTGACCTTTTAGTAGTGGAAGCCTAAACCATTATGTGTAATCCATTATCAAATTGACACATACCTAATTCTCCAAATTATGCATGCACATTGCCCTCATGGTTTAGCAACCAACTCAAACAGAAGTGTAACAATAAAACTTTAATAGCGTGCTGAATTAACAAAACCAATAGAAGATTCCCCTTAAAACATGGCATATATTCGCACTGCTTCGACCAACAAAGCCAAGCCTAATAAGGCAATAACAATACTTTTTGGCTCATTAGGAAATGCCACTTAATTACTTCAATACTTCAGAAAATTTGAGTTTACCTCTAGCTCTCAAGTATCCATGTAATTGCCACGACTCTAAGACTTACCTACCGTATAGGAATTCTATAATTCTAAGAAAATCATACCACCAATATCTGAAAGATCGTCATCAAAGGAAAACACAAGAACCATAAGGCCTGACAAATCAAGTATGTCCCCGCTCATATACCACAACTGAGGCACCCCTAATTATATTTGGTAATGCAAATTCAATGGTAGTTCATACCCACCCCTCAACCAGTGTTTTAAAAAGCATGCGCTTTGCGCTGCGCTTCGCGCTTAAGCCCGAACCCCGCCTTTTGGGCTTCGTTTATGAAAACCCCAGCCCCTTCAATGAAGCCCCCTGAAGCCCGCGCTTTTAGGGCTTTTTATTTAACACTCATATTACTTAGTATGAACCTTATTTTAGTAAATAAGAACTCAAAAAACCTATTTAAAAACCCTTCAACTTTCAACCTTTACGGCTGCTATAAGTTTTTAACGTTCAAAAAACACAAAAGAAGCACCTCTACACAAAAACTATATAAAAATATCGACAGCAACTACAGAGTACAGACTACATAGATGTGGATGATAACACTTACAATTTAGAAGATCCTATGACTAAAATTTATATGTTTTTCTTATTTCTATAAAATAGAGTTGTCTAACTCTAAGTGGAACTATTATTTATTTACGTTTTTACTTGAACTTGTTTTGTTTTTTTGGTCAATAGAGTTGAAACGTTTATAGATTATGATTTATGGTGTTGTTTTATAATACTTTTATCATCCTAACATAAGTATTTAAATATATATATTAAATTAATATTTAAAAAAAAAAATTAACATGTGCTTCACAGTGCGCTTCGCGCTTAAGCCCCAGAGGACCTTTGCGCTTTTTAATACACTGCCCTCAACCAGAAAAGTTGAAAGTGGTAAGCATAGTATGTAAGTTTGTTATTGATTATTCACAAAGCAACATCTCCAAATCCATAAACAGACAGGATAACCATTACCTTCAAACAACATCAGTATCTAGTTATCAAGTTTTGAGCATGTATCTAACCAAATACTTATCAAAATTCCATAATTGGTAGTTTGGTACTAATTTGTGACTATAGTGCATTGACTAACAATGAACCAATAAATACATTTGACTCGAAACAAAACCCCAAAACACCTATGACCTAAAAAATGGCAATTTCATTGTCAATTCACACACCAACATTATGTAATACATCAACATAGTAATTTTATTTTGATCAATACGAGGCTTGAAGCACCTACACTACTTCAATAGGAGTTCGCTTCCTGAAAGAGGCTCCTCCATGTCTTTGAATATTAAGTACACCTTATGGAGTGACGAAGGGGTTAAGCCACTCATTGAATCCGAAAAACGAAGCAAAGAACCATGCTATACTTTTATTTAGGATAAATTTTAATAGCAATGCTTGATACTAGAATGATAGAAAAACAAAGACTAGAGATGAGGATTCCACGTGTAATTTAAACGAAGTTATAAATAAAATCATAAGCAAAATGTAACAAGCACTTTACCATGTTAGACTTTTGCAGGTAATTCAAAAATAAACTCCACTCCTTCTCGTCGCGAGCGCATTGAGGCTTAGGGCGGAGATAGAAGTGACACAATTTGCCAAGGTAATGGAAGTTCTTCTCAGCAGCTATTTTCAGATTCCACACTCGAGGCCTATTAATCATTTCATAGTCAGAAAGTTCATCTTGTAACCTTTTTCTTTTTATTTCTTATGTTTTTTACTTCTCTATTTATGTACCAAGTCACATCATGCAATCAAAATAAGAAATAATAATAATAATAGTAAGTGAACTTCATATTGAGTACTTCATAACAAAATGAATTTGATTTTCAATTTCATAAATTAGAGCAATAAAAGGTAAATCATGATATTGCAGGCCTTCACCTTCAAAGTAACAAGAAAAGTACAAGAGCATTCCATTGTATCACACGATACATTGACTAGGAAAGGGGAAACCATGCAAAAACTAGATGACAACAAGCAAAAGGAAGTCAGAGAAAAAATATAATCACTACTCAAAGAATGCGAGGAGTTGTTAGCTAGTAAATTGAGAAAAACATATTGAATTGATATTGCGACTTTGGCCAAAGTTAACAACGCAAAAAAATAAAGTTTTGTATTTGTAGCAATTAATTCAATAGCAGAAATTCGCAAAATTCAATTCTAGGGGTTTTCAAGTTGCTCTTCGTATTGTCTCCAATCCGATGTTCAATCAAAGGACTAAACATATAGGGTTGATAATCATCATATCTGGGAGAAGATTTTGTGGGGATCTACCGCCACCGGCCAATTCAATTCTAGGGGTGTTCAAAAACAGTCCATCCCTAGGGGGAAAAATGGTTCAGTCAGGTCCAGGTTCGAATTGTTTTTCAATTTATTCTCTTAAAAGATGTAATTTATATAAATAAATTATTATTTTTGGTATAATCTACTCCATTATTGCTCACCCAATACGCTCCAATTACAAATTATTTTATTTCCCAAATTAATTTGTGTAATATATTTCAATACTGGCTTAGACCAATTATTTTCTTCCAACAAGTCTCGACATGAATGTTGATCAATCCAGTTTTTGGTCTAGGTCTTAGAGGTCCTGAGTGGTCTATCTTGAACTGATGAGAAACCTTACTCAATGCTAACAAATAGTTGACAGATATCATCAACAAATCTTTAAGGTAGGGTTGGCAATTTAGGTCAAAACACGAGTGCGACAAGATTTAAATGTGTTTGGATTCAATATATTTACAAGCGAGACATGTTTGTGTTGGAGAACCCAATATATCTAGTAATCGCGTCATGTTCATATTGAACTTGTTAAACACGCACACCATAGTTACACGATTAAGGTTAATATAATGTATCAATACAATTAGACCACAGTCTAGGCTAATCACTTAATCTCGTCTCTCAGTTGCCTATCATTTCCATTTTGTCTCATCTTATTTCTCTTTCTCACTCATCGTCGTAATAGAGTAGTAGCAAAGATTGACCCTCAACTGCAACGCAACGATGAGTTATAAAATAAACATAAAACATTTAGAAATAACATTGTTAAATTCAAAGTTCAAATCCATAAATTCTTTGATCCATAAAATATATTCAAGAAAAAACTTTGATTCTATCCTCTGATTTTTGTTTTTTCACATCCAAATCATCAATCAAAATATTCAAATCCGGTAACACGATTAATGGAGAAGGAGAAGTGGAGAACGATTAACTGCATATGGGTGATTTTACTGGAAAAAAGGTTAGTGTTTTTATATATAATATTTTGTTCAAATGGGAACGCAGATTTCTACGTTTGGGACGTTAGCGTTCCATGTTCCGGAACGAAAAGTTCCCAAACGGAGATCGCTACTTAAGGAAAGTTTTCTGGTAGCAGAGCTTTGCACTAGCTTCATTTGTAACAAGCTTGGCACATATGATTTGTATATTGTGGTTGATATTTAAATCAAAAGATAGAGATAGAGTTGTATTTAACTTATTGCCATTGTTTGAGTTTATCAAATATGAGTCTGTCCAGCACTCCAGCCTATATACACATTTGTATAATTGCATTTGTATAACAAGTTCACAAAGATCAATGATATGTGATGATTTAGAATTGAGATATGTCTTTTTGTATGCAAAGCAATTGATTCGCGAGCTGAAACTTGCAAAAGAATTGCAAACTAAGCTATTGTGTGATGATCAAGTTGTTTTTCATATTGACTCTAATCCAAAGATTAATAGGAGGAAAACACATAGAGGTTGATTACTATTTTATCTAAAGAGAAGATTTTGTTTGGAACTATCACCACCATTCATGTCAATTCTAAAGATATCCTTACCAAATCTCTCAAGGATCCTCGCATTGACTTTATTCATAGCAAGCTTGGCAGATATGATTTATATACTCAATCTTGAGGGGAAGTGTTGACTATTAAATTAGAAGACAAATAGTATCGAAAAAGGCCTTGTCGGCACAAGAACTTTGATGAGCGCGAACCACCTCGCGGGCGTGAGCATTCCACGAGCACAAGATCAAATCTCCACATGTATTGTCCACTTCCCCCATGAGTGCTTTTTTTCCATCTGTCTCCAAATTCAGTACTCTCTCACAGTCTCACGAACGCGATCAACAACACCACTTGCCTATATAATAATATTTTTAAGTGTATATGTACATGACAATTCTAATGTATGCTTTACTTGGGTGAGATTACACTCGGTGGTAGACCTATACATATATATGAGTAGAAGTAGCTTAAGTCAACTATTAATAGCATGTACCACCAATTTAAATTGAAAATGATAATACTATTCCTATTTTATATATCTTTAGTACGAAGACAAAATTCACAAACACAAGAGCAAGGTAACAGAGGATAAGAACAAAATCGAACATCTGCTACATTAAAGAATGAATCCCAAAAATATCTTACCAAAAAACGCACATTAGATATAGTTAGAGAAATAGAAAGAGAAATTAAGCATACACTTCCCAGGGAGGATTTAGGCACTCTGTATGGCATATGACTTTTGCATCTTTTTTAAGCAAAACAACGTGGCTACAATCTGGGAAATATAAAAATATAAAAAATTAGTATCCATACGAACAATAACTGATTAAGCAAAATGTAGAAATGTAAGTCATGAGCAAATAATAGAATACAATTATAGCCTTATTTCTCTATTTTCCTTTCTTTTGTTCAAACACAATGTCAATCTCGCATTTTTGTTGAATGATGCACTTCACTACAATATTGTGATCATGTAAACAATGTTTTATATATGTTACACAATTATCATGAGGGAAGGAACAATATAAATCTACCTTCATGTGGAGTCACAGTTGAGCCCAACAACAAGTCTCCCATTCTGAAACTTGTGAAATCTAGCCAAACAACAATAATGAAAAGGCTTAGACAAAGAGATAAATAAACGAACCAGATATAAATTAATATCAACAATTAAAAGAAAATTTATACTAATGAGCTCAAGCAATTGATCCCAAATATCACAAACAAAGGCATCAACTCCTCTTACATGACGTTGTGTGTGGATAAATATATGTATATATATTCACGGCGTTTACTAACCAGTTTAGGGTTTACTTTCTTATTCTATTTTCTTTTATTTTTCTGTTCTTATGATTCAAAAGCTTATAATGTACAAAATAAAAGAACGCAACTTGACTCAATATTGTTAAATTGTTTATCTAACTTTCACAAAAAGTGAAAGTATCTTAAACTAAAATGGGCAACAACCGGATACAATAAAAAATATATTCATTGTAGCATTGATACAAAGCAATTGTTTATCACATTATTAAAAAAATTCATGCAAAAAAACTGGGCGGTCTAGTTTAGTTCCTTTACTTTTTAGTGATATTTTTTTCTACTCAAAGTCCGACCTTTTGTGCCACTTATTCAGCCATATAAAAAAATATACTTCCTGACCCCTTTCCCGGTAACTATGAAGCACAACTTGGACACGGAACACAATGAAGCACCATTCCTACACCATATCATGATTCAAATAAAAAACTGAAACTGACCACAAGATAAATCATAAGCTCACATCTAACTCTCCCGTCAATATGCACTGCTACTCCAAATCATAATTCAACTAAAGAAAAAAATTAAACCCACCGAAGAGATAAGCTATGAGTTCAAATCCAACTCCAACCCATGATTGGTGATTCTTTGAATGCAACATATTCAAAAGAAACCAAGGCATGTTGGGTCAAACGGTTAATGCGATTTGTATTCCCTTTGAGGTCTCAGTTTCGAGCCTCATTGCCGCCAGTATGGGGTGGGATTTATGGGTTTAAGGGAAAAAACTAACATCTAATAGGGTGACGCCCCCACTAGGGGGTGAGAAACACAGGACGCATAGGCCTGCTTGTCCCGTTGCTTATAAAAAAAACATATTCAAAAGAAACACTACTAGGCTAGATAATACTTAAGTATCCTTCCAGATGATTAAAACTAGGAAAAAAAAACTTGCAAAAAATAACCCAATACTGTTCAACAAACCCCTAGGGCGCCATGGAAGCAAGCAGCTCTGAAACCCTTTGAGCCATCCAGCATTCGCAAAAATTCAAAACAAAAACAGAAACAGAGTAGAGTCTAGTACATATATGGATTTCTAAACCTCTGCGAGCCAAATGAAGGCCAAATAACACTACTTTCCCCTAAACTGATCAAACATAAAATCAAGCATCTTTGTTCTTGGTACCAGAAGTTCAAACAAGAAAAAAGACACACTATTACAAACCAGAAACCCTAAAAAAACACAAAACCCAAAACACAAAGCCCTTTCGAGACAAGACAGAGCATTGTGTCCTTGAAAAGAAAATGGCGAAGAAGCGCTTACCAGCAAGAATGTAGCTTGCCGGAAAAAAAAAAAAGAAAGGTTTTGAGAGCACGTGAGTGAATGCGAGACGGTCGGAGGGACGGACGGTGAAGTTGGTGTGTGATGACGGTACGGAGGTAGGAGTGAGTGCACGGTGCAATTGCGGAAAGAGAGTGGGAGAGGCGGCAGTTACGTCTTTTTTAATTTAGAATAATAATAATCTAATCTAATTGGATTTTTACTCCAAATGAGCGGCCAAAAGTTTTTTAAAAAAAACGATGCTTTTTCCATGATTTTTTTTTTACAGGAAATAAATTTTATTTCATTTAGTTGTAAAGCTCGAAATCAGTACAAAACAAATAAAACGAGATAAAACTATAACATAAATGGATTCTGCAAACTAAAACAAGGAAAACAACTAAATTGCGGAATTGAAAAACTGATAAATCCGAAAGCAATATGAACCTCATCCTAGACAAGACGAACTCAACCACAAAGATGGGAGAAAACTCAATTGGCCTGGGAAGAATCCAATAAATCAAACCAGGGGAACTAGGCAAACCCTCCCCCCCGATCTGTCCAACCAA
>JAYMTF010000202.1:0-46067 GCA_036897485.1 Pelargonium nanum
TATTTCAATTTATTGCATTATATTCCTCTCATTTCATTAACATAATATAAAATAATGACAATCAATTGTGGTAGAACACGCCCACGAAACAAGTGAGTGAAAAAAAATGACAACATAATTAAAGATGAGAGAGAAAATCAAACAAAATTTATATTAATAAATATATTTATTTTATCTTTAATGCATATAGTCATTCTATCTAAATATAGGTGTATTTATTATGATGGGTAATTTAGTCCAAAACACAAAAATTATGGTGGATTTAACCATTTCAAGGGTGGATTTATCACCACCCTATAAATATTATAATTATCATATTGCATTGGAACATCATTGTAATCAAAATAAAAAATCAATTAGTGACTAAAATTAATGATCACAAAACCCTCAAAGATTTGTTTTCAATTGTCAATTTTGTCTTTATCTCTCCATATTTTGCTTGAATTTCGGAGTAAATATGCAAAGAAACCAAAGAAATAACATATATAAAAACGTTAAATCCAAATCTTATTCCATGTAGTTTCATAATAATAAATCTAACAACCTAAAACAATAGAAGTTAATTAAGAAGCACACTCGCACGCGCACACATACACGTATATAATATTCCTATGAACTTGGCGGACAATCGTAAGTACAAGTGCATTCGACGGGATCATCCAAACAGTAGCCAAAGCCGCCAAGAAATTTGATTCCACATAGTGCTTTACAAGTTCCCATATCGCAAGGCTCACCAACTCCACCTATTATTGTCTGACACGTTTTCTTCTCCGCATTCACTGTATGTGACCATATATTGCACCAAAACGTGTAAGAAGAAAGAAGAACAAAATAAAAAATCATATATGTAAATTAAATATATGATATTTAAATGTGTTTTGTACCTGATGCGAATGTGAATAAAATAAGAAGAAGAACAAAAGAAACAGAAAAAACCATCTTAGCCATCTTTTATGTATATTATTGATTGATGACCTAAATATATATATTTTTTATTTGTGTTCGTTTTTGTGTAGCTAATGAGCACCATTATATACAAGTTACAAGATGACAAAAACAGGAAACAAATATTATTACAATAATTATTTTTTAAAACAATTATTATTACAATAATGATACATTAATACATTATGATTTTAGGAAAGGAACTGAACGGTCGATTTGTACAACAATAGGAAACTATTGGTTAAAGATCTTTGAGATTATTTTTCTTTATTGTGGAAAACCATACAAAGAACATATGATTGGCAAGATCTAGTGATACCATAAAATGGTAGTGCCATCTTCAGATCATCAATCTAAGAAAGGAAATTGTAATTAATATAAAGTTTAGGAAATGACATATCTCGCTGATACTAAGTTTTATTTATTTATTTATCAGCAAACGTAACAACCGAGACTCGAATATGAGATCACGAAAGAAAAAAACATCTTAAGCCACTTGCTCCGTTGATAGTTGTTTATTGTTGATACTAAGTATAGGCCAACCATATTCCAAAAAAGAAAAAAGAAAAAAAAGAATAAGCCAACCTCACCAATGTTTGGAAATAGATCGTATCAATTTTGGTATTTGTGTTCAGTGAAAAAGACTCATTTGGTCCTAAAACTTTTCAATATAGATCCAATTTCGTCTATTAATTTTGTTTTAACCTAAAATGATTTAAGAACGTTCAAATATGTAACCGAAATGGTCACAGTTAGTTTCCGTTAGTTTCTCCACTTAAGTGGTTTGACGTGAAACTTAAAATATATTAAATAATTATTTTTATTCAATCATTTTGTTAGTGTTACGTTCCAATTTTATTAAGTGACTCACTTGACCATCACATGTCAGCAACATAATTGAATCAAAATAATTAATTACTGTATTTCGAATTATATGTTAGACCACTTAACGGAGAAATTGACATAAAATAACAATTTTGACTATTTTAGATCGATATTTAAGAGTTTAAAGACCAAAGTAGGTTCATATGCAAAGATTCAGCGAACAATTTGAATCATGGCACAAACTTGGGTATAACACGTGGTTTATCATAATTTTCTCAACTTTCATTTTTAATAGAGAAACCTTGGAATAACATGTGGTTAATTTAGCAATTTTGAAATATTATCAGTTTGAGGTCCATCTAAATGAAATCATGGCCCTTCTGTGTATTGGGTTTTTGGGGGAGACGTGGGTTTGGTTTTCAACTTGGGCTTACATATTTTATTATATGAATCATTCTTTTATGAGAACATGAACTCTTACCACTTACCAGGTGCACAAATAGACTAATTTTACCAACAAAAAAAAAATTATAAGCAAACAACACCTTTTATTCATCTAACCGAAATGTCAAAATAAAAGTACAAAAGAAACAGGAAACTGAAGTCGTCATCCCAAATAAGAAAAAGAGTAAGACACCCAAGCATTAAAAAGAGAAATTAATGTTAGAAGACACATTACAAGAATGCAGACGCGTGAAAGATAATTACGGGCGAGTGGACCTGGCTTCGAGAACTCGAAGCCGCTCAATAACTATTGATTTTGGACCACATGCCCGTGCACCCAGGCTTTTGCAAATGTCTCAGAGAACCTCAGCTGATTTAGTCGGGGATGAAAATTTTATCAAATTTTATATAAATGAATACATGAATTATTTAATTTGTACAAATAAATTTCAACATTAATGGTGTTAAAAATTTTCGTTAATGCAGCATTAAAAAAAAATCCGTTAATGCATGTTTAATTATGTGATTGAGTTGTGAGACAAAGTTGTCTAACATGATGTTAATAAATTTAATGAGCTATTTTAACTTAAATAAAGAGTTGGGTTGTGTATTAGGGTCAATTATCGCCGACCTGAATGAAAAAGGTGACCCGAGGATCGGACCGTATGGTATTCGAATCTTAGCCATGTATATATGAAATACATTTAACCAAAACTATTTTAAGAAAATTCAAATTATTTATAACCAACATATGATGGTAAATGGTACAATATATTTATAACTTTCTCTTTGTTTATTTATATCAGCGAATTGAATATTTATTTCATTATGTTATGCTCTCAGTCCCCATATATTTTACACCAAATGAAATTGTGAAGATTTAATTCTAAATAGTAAAATTATAAAGGCTTGTTGGGCCAAACAATTTTAGATCTTTAAATTTTATTGCAAGTCTCAAGTTCGGGCCTCCTTGCGGACGGTATGAGTGGAATGAGATTTGAAGTTAAAAAAGTAAAGTTATCCACTGTTGTGTAGCTCACCCAACCTCTAAATATGACCAATTTAGTACCTAAGCAGTACTCCACTTAACTGCAATTATGAGAGCCAGATTTTATAGTTCGAGTACCCGCCCAGTCTCCGCTCACATACCAATTATTTAGAGACAATTTTTTCTCGTGTCCCGTTATACACATCGTTAATGTTTAGTCATTGATATGATCAACTGTGTTTAGAAATTATTTGGGTAGAAAATAATGAGGAGTCTTCCTCCTTGGCATACCGACCAAGCTTTCTAGGTGAAGACATAAGATGAATTTCTCCTAAGATATCCAATGATGTTGTGACCTCATTTCAACAATCAAAAGATGGTATAAGAGATTTCAAACTATGGGGTTCACCCCTCTAAGAGCGAAGAATGTTTTCAAGGTGGGAGTGTATAATGCATATTTTAAGGCGTTACTCCAAAATAAATGCATATTTCAACCTTTCATAGTCTGTAAAACATGCTTTCATATCCACGTGTTAGGGCAGGAGTATGAAATTCTTATCTTCAATCTTGATTTCTCATGTCTTTACATGGGGTGGATCTTGTAAGGAATGAGCAAATTGTTAAGTGCAAACGTAAGTGTGCGTTCGATAATCCACTAAGCATGAGAATATATAAATGTTTGCCATGAGGGATCCGAAAGAATTGCCAATTTAAAGAGAATTTAAAAAGATACGCGGAGCAAATATGGATAAGACTCATCTCTCCTATTAAAAAGGGATATTATACTTATGAACATAAGTCAATGACGATTCACCTCGTGATATGTCGACGTTGATATAGAGTGGACTCACGGATTGCATGTTATAGAGTGTACCTTTCCCTAGCCAACCTGTCGTGACACGAGACATCCATTTACATAATAAGAACAATGTATAATAACTTGAGATTCTTTGGATGTCTATCATGTAGGCGTGACTTCATAACAATTCTTTTGATAGAGGTGGACATGAGTCAACTTGGACAAAGTAATGTCACAACAGATGATTCTCCGTCTTTGTGCCTCGAAGGTGTGACACCTTGGCGTGCTTGCGGGCGGGATCTCCCTTTAGGAATGAAAATCCTCAAAGTAACGTCATGAGATGAACTTCCAACGTTTTCTTAAAAGACGACTCAATGGAGCCATCCCTCTCTTTCTCTTCACAAACACCTACACAATCTTTTTGTTATCCTTAGAAAACAAAATACCCAGATACTCATACAACAACAATTTCATCAATCACCTAATCACCTGTCATGAACACCACCAACATCTTTGCTGTAAGAGATTCTTAAAGGTATCTTTTTTATTTATTCATAGATTATCATTATTATATTTATTATTATTATTATTATTATTATTATTATTATTATTATTATTATTATTACAGTCTGTTCATTTCTGCAGCATTCAGCTACAAATTAGGCAAATTATCCAAATTACTGTTCTTGCTTACTTTCTGTGAAAATATTTTTCTTAATTGTACAAATTCAGAAAGAATTATAGATAGAAAATTGTACATATTTTTGGTAAAGTGATATTAAAATGTGAGAAATGAGATAGATATTAATTAATGGGGTTTTAATTAAAATTGTTAATTATGGTAGTTGAATTATTAAAATGCTTATTTACAGTTCATGTTGGAGGCTTTTGTTGCCGTTAGTGATATGCACGCCTGTCAACCCATCATCATTCCCTCCAACCCCTTCCTTTTTCTCTCTCTAAAAACTTCAACCGTTCACTTTCTCTCTCTTCCCATTTTTCGTATTTTTGCTTCTTTTTTTTCTTTTTTTCTGTGCTAGATTGGATCTGGTGTTGCTCTCTAGTTTGTGCCTTCTTCTACTTCAGGTACTGAAAGATTTGGTTTTATTTATTTATAATTTTTTTGGTGTCGATCGGTGTTTTAGCTGCTGGATTCGCGAATTATTGAGTTCGAGACTGGGGTTTTGTGTAGGTTTTTGTTGTTGCTCGATGTGGAGTTGAAAACTGGAAAATTCGATTGTTTTGATTTGTTTTTGTTGATTGAAGTGTGGGGGTTTGGTCCGATCTGAGAGAGTGAGAAAGAGAGACTTAGGAAAATTTGGGAAAGCTTGGGTTTTGGCACATGGATGATGAGTTGAGATTGTTTGTTGATGAGTTTTTCAATACGGTTTAGTGGCTCTGTTGTTTTGGTTTTTGAGCTGGAAATGACTTCGATTTTCGAAGTTTTTCTGGGAAGTGTACTGTCTGTGGAGAGTTTTTAGTTTTATTTATTTATAGAAATGTTGGGTTTAGGAGACAAATTCTGTTTAGTAGAATTTATATATAAATATTTATTTAAGTTGGTGAGTTCATATATACATACATAAAGTCATAAACAGGCACTTTCTATGCATAAAAGGCTCTTGTTGTGTCAGTGGTTGGTGTGCTGAATTTTGATTACCTAAAATAATAGCTGAAAGAATGACGGGAGATGGTCAGTTGGCATTGTATGCTTGCTTGCTTACCAAATTTGCAAAAGGAGTGGTTCTATTAGCTTGATTGAATTGACAATAGAGCTTCTTAGAAGCTTGTGAATGTCGAGAAGAAACTAGTGGTGGGTGAGAGTAAAAACCTTACTGGGTTACTTAAAGAGAAGCTAGATAGTGATTCTGCTATTTCCAGTTTTTTACCCAGCAAGAGTTGAAGAGTGCATTACTGAATACTGATTATGTCCGTCCTGGTATCTTAGGTTCCTGATTCTTGGTCAAGCCATTTTATAGATGCTTGTATAACAGTATATTGGTTGGTGTACAAGTTATAAAGATAATTATAAGTCAGTTAAGCCGTTAAGGTGCACTATTGTTCTTTTGCTAGAAAATGGAATGTGCGAAGTAGAATGGAGTGTCGGAATCCCTTGAAATACAGGGCAAATGTGAGAGTGGAACAGTTTGAGACAATGGGTGATTACTGTGTATCACTATAAAATTTTATATCTATGCTAATCATATCTTATTCGGGCAAGAGGTTAATGATGTTCAACTTCTTCCTGTCCAAAATGTATACATTACTTACACCATGGTTAATCCCTGGCTAGAATTTTCTGAGTGTGTGAACTTATTTCAATATAGGTTGTCTTCAATTGGTCTTATTCCTCCCTTCACCCATTATAACAAGAGATTCCTTTGCCAGTTTTGTCCAATGCAAAGGAACATTCAGTTACTTCTGCTTATAGATTTTTTTTTTCTTACTTTTATTTCCCATCCTTACATATTTTATGGTGCGTATTGTGTTGCAGACTACTTTAAATCCAACTTCAGCGCAAAGTTGTGGGGCAGGTAACATAATTAAAGCTGACAAACAGTATGTCTGTTTCTATGAAAGACTTGGATCCAGCATTTCAGGGAGCTGGACAGAAGGCGTATCCTTTATCTTTGTAGTATTCAGCATTTTTTGTAATTGTTATCAGATAAAATATTACACTTGCTCAGACATGTATACTGGAAATATCAAACAATTTATTTACGATCCTTGAAGGAGGGTCCTCGGGCTGCTGATGTTTCTATAATATGCTTGTATATATGATTTTGAACTTGCCTCTTTATTTGGAGTTCACTATTTGCTTACCTTGACCATATACAGTGGAATTGAGATATGGCGCATTGAAAACTTTAAGCCTGTTATAGTCCCACAGTCTTCTTATGGCAAATTTTTCACTGGAGATTCCTACGTAATTCTGAAGGTAAATGTTTGATCCTATGCTAATTGTTCTTTCTGTAACTTTATGTCTTGCACTTCGCTCTTAAATTAAAAGCTTAGTGACCGACCAATTGTTGGGCTAAAATATTGGCTGTGTATTTGTTTTGTTGAACTAAACCATTGAAAAACACATTCTCATTTAGGGTGGCTTTCAACCAATGGTGGAACTTGGTTTGAATGTGAATGGCAAAATTATTCGGAGATTGAGTTTTTATATGAATGTGTGGTTCCACAATATTTATAAAATTAATTCCTAGGACAAAACAATGAAACAAATATGTTTTTTGATACAATAATTGAATGGATTAAGGCCTAGAGGCCTGGAGTCTCACTTTGGGTGTCAAAGCTAAATTAGCAAGTCACTTGGTTTGAGCAAATTAATCTTCAAGCAAGAAGATCTAGTGGCAGTTGGTCAGCAACTTTAAAGGGTGGGTTTAATGTTGATGGAGCAGCTAGGGAGAAGCCGGGTCTGGCCACAATTAGGGGTTTAAGATATTCCAGGGGGAGATGTTTTGTTTATTCTTAGAGTAATGGGAGTGTTGATGAGAACTTTGCTGAGTTGAGGCCATCTTCAAGGTGCTGGAATTATTTTGTTTCATGGGAAGAAGATTGAAGATATGGCAAATTGGTAGTGGAAAGTGACTTAAAGGTGGCATTGTCTTGGGTGAATAAATCTTCACAAGTAAAGTGGACATGTTGGAATTGTTTTAAGAAGGTTGAAAAATTAATGAATGAAGTTTGTGAATCAAGGAGTTATAGCTTGATCAAGGAAGACATTTATTTTGAGATGGATGGATGGATGGAGTGGAAATATAAAATAAAATAAGATCTCGGAAAAATAGGAAGAAGTGAAATCGCGATAAGAAAATTATTCCAACTCAAGCTGCTTAGTAAAGAGTGCAAAAACCACATTCTTCAAAAGATTAGTTGGAGAGTTTGCAACTTATAAACTGTTTTAAGATATTGGCAAATGCATCCACAAGACAATGTGGGAGAGCTCTCATTACCTGGAACTCCTATTATTAGCAATACTAATTTTCCAACTCACTAAGCCATATTTGCATGATCGCTGTCCTAATTTTTTGTCTATAGAAACAGAAGCTGAAACCATCCAAACAAAACCCAGTAGTAGTATGACTTTGCTTGAATCAGTTCAAAGTTTCAAGAGCTTCCTATAATCCTTAACCCTGCCACGTTTCACCTCTTAAAGCGAATGAGAAGATTATGTCTACTTCTAATTGAAGTTCCCAGTTCCTTACAGTTTGTGCAAACTGAGGAATCCAGGCATATGTTATTCTTCAATAACTTCTTTTACTTCAACAATTTCACTCTTTCTTAATGAGCACTTACCATATCAACTTAGTGTATCTGATAGTACATACCCAACACCCCCTGTGTTTGGTTGTGTAGGACCTCAGTTAACTTCAAGCTGAACTTAGCGACTTCTCTGCTTTTGAATTTGCAACAGGTCCAACTTTGTCATTTGATGTACTTGTGGTTCTTCAAACTAGTATTGTCAAAATCTTTCACTGTTGGATCCAAAACATCAACAACATTTGTTGAATAAATTCTATCCTTTATTCCCAAACACCTTAAGTGACTCATTTTGAAGCTTAAAGACTACCACTCTATAATCCAGTTGTGTCTGCTGGAATGTGGAGCAAGTAATAATTAAAGACCATGTTGCAGGACAACTTCTCATTTTACTGCCACTTTCATATCCACTAGGGTTTTGTTATTGTACCTGATTATATCTTGTCATGGGAATGAGGGTGCTTATAATATCCATTGATAAGCTAGTCCTTCCGCGTATTGAATGGGGAAATGAATTTGTTGTATAATTTTCGGTGGCAGGTAATTTTCAGTTTTTCATTGACGTGAAAAACTTTTGTTTCCATTCCATTCAATTGTAATTTTTATTCGTGAGCTTCTGTGCAGACAACTGCCTCTAAAAGTGGCGCCTTACGACATGATATTCATTATTGGCTTGGTAAAGATACCTCTCAGGTAAGTTTGTACATCGTGGTTATACTTCTCTTCTGATTTTTAATATGTTGGTGAATAATTGTATCTGGGGATCCAATTCTGCTCCAATAGGATGAAGCTGGCACTGCAGCTGTGAAGACAGTTGAACTAGATGCAGCTCTTGGAGGCCGTGCTGTTCAGTATCGTGAAGTGCAAGGTCATGAAACCGAGAAGTTTCTATCTTACTTTAAACCATGTATCATACCTCAAGAAGGTGGAGTTGCATCTGGGTTCAAACATGCTGAGGCCGAAGAACACACAACCCGTTTATTTGTGTGCAGAGGAAAACATGTTGTCCATGTAAAAGAGGTGAATCTATGGACTTCTACATTGATCAGTGATTATTCTCATTAAGCAGTGTCTATATACTTTTAACAAAAATAAATGTGAAGGTTATTCCTATTTGTTGTCTGCTGTCTGTGCTCATGACAGGTTCCCTTTGCTCGATCCTCACTCAATCATGATGACATATTTATAGTGGATACCCAGTCTAAAATTTTTCAATTCAATGGCTCCAACTCATCCATTCAAGAAAGAGCTAAAGCACTAGAAGTCGTCCAGTACATTAAAGATACATATCATGATGGGAAGTGTGATATAGCTGCCATTGGTAGGTGGAATAGTATATTGGATAGTTCCATGATCTTAGTTCATTTATGTCACTCTTGTAAGTTTGTTTTTTTCTGTTCAGAGGATGGGAGGTTGATGGCTGATGCTGAATCGGGAGAATTTTGGGCTTTATTTGGTGGTTTTGCTCCACTTCCAAGAAAAACAGTCAGTGATGATAATAAGACTGTTGATTCACACTCTACCAAGCTTCTCCGGTAATTTGCTGTCTTCCGTTTTATATTGTCAAGAATATATATCATTATTTGTATATTGATTGATTCTATGTTTTTGTGTGTCTTCTTCTGTTCTTACATAATATTTTTCTTTGGTCCTTTCAAGGGTTGTGAAGGGGCAGACAGAACCTGTTGAGGCTGATTCTTTGACAAGGGAGTTACTAGAAACAAACGTGTGCTATCTTCTTGATTGTGGGCTTGAAGTGTTTGTATGGATGGGGAGAAATACCTCTCTTGATGATCGCAAGAGTGCAAGTAGCGCTGCAGAAGTAATACTTATTTATTTCTCGGGCAAAATAGGTTGCTGATTTTGTTGTAAATTCTGAGACACTTTTTCTAATTATGGATTTCACTAAAACAGGAGTTAATTCGTGATTCCAATCGTCCCCAATCGCACATAATTCGTGTAATTGAGGGATTTGAGACCGTAATGTTCAAGTCAAAGTTTGATTCCTGGCCTCAGACAGTTGATGTAGCTGTGTCTGAAGATGGTAGAGGGAAGGTTGCTGGTCAGTAACTGAAATATCATCACTGTGATCACCATTCATTAACAATAATCATTTTAATACTATGTTTATCATTTTTGGTTTCTTATTATTGTTCCATTTCTACGATTACTGCAGCACTTCTAAAACGTCAAGGGGTTAATGTGAAGGGTTTGTTGAAAGCTGAGCCTGTAAAAGAACAACCACAAGCATACATAGATTGTACCGGAAATTTGCAGGTGCTGTATATATGTTATTTTCACTAATTTTTATTTTATATTTGGAGTGGCGGGCTATAGTGTGGTTGTTACTATCCCTTTGCTTATATATTTATATTATGTTAAAAACTTGAATTGGGGAGGAGACTATGTATGGTTCATGAAGATCTTTTTTTTTTGGGTGGAATATCACCTGGAAATATGACTAAATAAGCCAATGACACTTTAAAAGTTGGGCTAGAAAGTAATGTTGTGCCACTTGCATTGAAACTTCAGAAATTACCTGATGGGTCTCCCATTGTGATCTCAGTTGGCATTGGACGCAGGAGATATGCACCTGAAATATGTGGAACAATGTTTCTCTATGTCCAATTTGGGAATAGGTTAAAACTCATAGCAAAATAGTAATGCAGGACCCTTAAAAATACACATTGCGCTTGAAGCAACAAGAAATTTGGGAGTAAAAGGTTATGGTGGAACTGTGTCTGTAATCCGAATATTCTAGGAAAAGGTTTCACAAAAATCTAGGAAACATGAGTTTTATGCACAGTTGCTGTTTAAAGGTTCCCCTGTGTTTTTAATCACTTCACTGGGATCAATCCCTGTAGATTAATTTGACTGGTATTTATGCTGTCTCTTCCCTCATAGGGACATACTAGAAATAATGATTGCAAAACCACATGACATTTCTAGAAGAAAATTCTGATCATACTGCTAATAATATCTCCAACCTCTGCAGATTTGGCGGGTGAATGGTGACAAAAAGATTCTCTTGTCTGCTTCTGATCAGTCAAAGTTTTACAGTGGAGATTGCTATATTTTTCAGTACTCATATCCAGGAGAAGATAAAGAAGAGCATCTTGTAGGGACATGGTTTGGGAAACAGAGTGTTGAGGTGAAATTCTTTGTGCAGCTCTTTTATATGCATTTGTGCACACTGAGCAAATTTATTAAAATTAATGTATATCTTATCGAAAAGAAAAAGCATGAGAAGAGTACTGCTATGATGCGTTTATCATCTCCATTTACTCACATTGCCTTAATTACTTAAAAGGAAGAACGAACGTCCGCTATTTCTCTGGCAAGCAAGATGGTTGAGTCAATGAAGTTTCTTCCTGTCCAGGTAGCTGTCATTCCACTTTGAGTTCTATTTTTTCCATTGATTTATGTCTTTTCACTTATCCAACTGACAATACTTATTTTCCTATTACCCAGGCTCGCTTATATGAAGGAAGTGAACCAGTTCAGTTCTTCTTGATCTTGCAGAGCTTTATTGTTTTCAAGGTTTGTGTTTATCCTGAGGTTTTGAGATTTAGTCATCAGTTTTCTACAATAACTACATACAATCTGTATAAACTTTATCAGGGTGGTCTTAGCGATGGTTACAAGAAATACATTGCAGAAAAGGAACTTCCGGATGAGACGTACAAAGAGGATGGTGTTGCTCTATTTCGCATTCAGGGTTCTGGACCTGATAACATGCAATCCATTCAAGTTGAACCGGTATGTATCATTTCAGTTATACTAACACAGAGGCGCGCGCACGCACACACTTATATATGATCTTTGTTTTATTGATTGTCATTATTCTTAACTTGGAAACAAGGCTGCAATTTGTTGTAGATTCACTTATTTTCAATATTAATCTACTTCTTACAGAGAGGAAAGTATATGAAAGGTTTCCTACCTATTTTCTTTTATCATTCTATGTTTTTGATCTGGTTGTATTTCAATGATTGGGCTACAATATTATGGTTTGAGCTACCACCACTAAAGGTCAACCTTATTCGTAGTGTTTTACTTCCACCATTACAATTTACTTATTTATCTTATATTTTTTAATGTGTGACTTTAGACACCACTTCAACACTCCCCTCGCATGCGAGTCTCACATTTCGACATGTGCACAATCAGAAGTCTTTTTAAATTGGCACTCCCCCTCACGTCTACATATTTCCTTCTACATGTGGGCCACTGCAGGGATGTCCTACTAGTGTGTCAGAGACCACAAAAGGAGACAACATAAAAGGGGCACCTTCGGGTTGTTAGGATATGTATTGTAACTGTAAATTAGGGTTTCCTAGCTCTGTATAAATTAAGTCCTCTATTACTCAATAAAACACAACATCTTAGTCTCTACTTCTTCACAAGGCCTGAAACAATACAAGCTCTGATACCATGTTATAATGTCAATAATTGGGCTACATATAATGACTTAGGGTTCCACTACTAAAAATCAACCTTTTTAGTAGGGTTTCATTTCCACCATTACATGTTACTTATTTATCTTATATGTTTCTAATGTGGGACTATAGTCACCACCACTTCAACATATATGATTCTGTAAGGGTAGCGTATGTGATTAATTTGCTCGAATCCTCCATATTGGTGATGAAGGATAGAAGAGGACAAGTGTAAATTTGAAAAGAATGGCTTCAGCAGGCTTTCTAGTGATCATCAACCAACCAGACCCAACTTCCTTTAAATGGAAAGTTGTCATTGATCTCTGTATTCCCAGATAAACTTATATTTAGAAATCCTACAGATTCACTTAAAAATCAATTTATCCATGGTGCGACTCCAAAAGGGCTCTGGCATCTTCTACGGGCTATACATTTCTTTCAACATGCTTAGTATCCACCAAATGACAACTAGAGGACTAAAGATTCATATAGTGTATTACAGCTGCCAGAACAAGAATTTGCCCAACTTGAATTACATTATGTCTACTAAATTAGATATTCTTGACATTATTAACTCATTTCAGTGCCATTGTTGGATAAAGTTTTTAGTCAATTAGCTTATACCAGAGTTATACATGCAGATCCTGCTTATATTTAATGGTTTAGTTTTTATGATTCTTGACTTGGGGACTGGTTTACATTTTTGAACATGGTGCTGCCCTCAAATTGAATATTGACTCGGTATATGTTATTTCTTTTATTATTATTTAATTTTGTATATTTAAATGTGCACGTGTGTTGAGTATATTAAGATAATAACTTCTGTTAATTTATTTCTCTCTATGTTCTCCTTTCAATATACTGAGAACAGGTTGCAACATCCTTAAATTCATCCTACTGCTACATTTTACATAATGATTCCACTGTCTTCACGTGGTCTGGAAACCTTATATCTGCAGAAGATCAAGAACTTGTTGAGAGGCAGCTCGATCTGATAAAGGTCTGATATGCTATATTGTTGCTTTGTAATTCATTAGAAAAATTAATCCAGCATGTGCAATATTTTTGTTAGATGTATATAATGGGCAATACAACTTGAAAGAAGGGCTCCTAAGTTATATGTTGTTCTTTTACCAAGTAGTGTCCTAAGTTCTAACCTAAAGTTTCCTTGAATTGTTTGTTATTGTTCTCATATAGCTGACAAATTTCTGCAGCCAAACGTACAAACCAAGCCACAAAAGGAAGGTGTGGAATCTGAACAATTCTGGGATCTATTAGGAGGAAAAAAAGAACACCCAACCCAAAAGATTTCAAGGGAAGCGGAAAGTGATCCGCACCTATTCTCGTGCAGTTTTTCAAAAGGTATTGATATATGCATGTGTTGGATGGTACCTTCTCTATTTAATATTTCAAATTATTGATCTGATTTCTAATTTAAAATATTAACCTCTGACTGTTGTTTTCTTATACATTGATCTGATGACTACCAAAATACATGCTGATCTACAGGAAGTCTGAAGGTGTGTATCATGTTCTGGTTTATCAGTTCTAACTTCACAATCTCAGTTATGCTTGTTTTTATATTTTTATATAAAAGCATCCATTTTGAAAAGTTGTTTCCTTTTTTATTTTGCTTTCATGATTTCATGGTTGACGTTAGCATGGTTCATAATTCAGGGACTGTTCATGGAATTGAACAATGAATGATTAAAATATTGAATATTATTCATATCAAGATATATTACCTAGTTATAATTCGCTCTATTTTGCTTCTAATTGCAGGTGAAAGAGATATACAGCTTTACTCAGGATGATCTGATGACTGAAGATATATTCATCCTGGATTGTCATTCAGAGATCTTTGTTTGGGTTGGGCAACAAGTGGACCCCAAGAACAAGATGAATGCTTTATCCATTGGAGAGGTATGGTTTATTTGGCTTTGGCTGGAGCAAGAATATTAATAGTACTACAACATAAGTAAGATCCTCACTATTTCTTCTCATTTTCCCAGAAATTTCTGGAGCACGATTTTCTTCTAGAAAAACTATCTCGTGAAACTCCATTATATATTGTCATGGAAGGGAGCGAACCATCTTTCTTCACACGCTTCTTTACATGGGACTCTGCAAAATCGGCAGTAAGTGACTTCATATATTTATGTAGAGTGATTAGTACAGATTTAAATCTTTGTTGGGGTTGTTCCAAAAAATCTTTGTTGGGGAACTGAATGTTTTTTGTTTCGGTGCAGATGCTTGGAAACTCATTCCAAAGGAAGCTTACAATAGTGAAACATGGGGTTACTCCAGCTGTAGAGGTAAGGCTGCTTGATTCATTTCTGATTACTTATTCATTGGTGTTGATTGGGTCACCCGCTTTATTAGTAGTGTGTTTGGCTTATGCAAGACTATTTATCATATTGCTTCACACTACGAGGTTTATCATATTCTTTTCTTGTTGGACCACCTGATGCTTAATTAGAGAAATGTAAGACAAGAGCGGGCATTTAAGCTCTGTTTGGATCTTGAAAACTCAAGGGAAGAAAACTTAGGAATCTATCTCATTACAAGCATGTTTATTTTCTTATTTTTTTGGTGGGGGTTGTTTCCTGCTGCTGTTTGATATATTCTAGTAAGATAATATGATTTTTCATCAGAAACCCAAACGAAGAGCACCTGCATCTTATGGAGGAAGGTCTAGTGTCCCAGACAAGTCACAGCGTTCGAGGAGTATGTCTTTTAGCCCTGATCGAGTACGGGTGAGGGGGCGCTCTCCAGCTTTCAATGCTTTAGCTGCTACTTTTGAGAACAGTAACTCCAGGAACCTGTCAACCCCTCCCCCAATGGTTAGAAAGCCCTATCCAAAATCCAGCACACCAGATGTTAAATCGGATTCCAAATCTGCAGCTATAGCAGCACTTACTGCTAGTTTTGAGAAATCAGCACCAACGAAGGAGAAACTTATGCCCAGATCTATTAAAGGCATGCATATTTATTTTATTGTGAGCAATTATATTACTATAATACTGTAGTCTCTTAAAAAAAATGCTAAACTGCCTCTTTTCTGTTGCTGGTTAGTGAGCCCGCCGGTAACTAAATCTACACCAGATACAGATTCTAAGGGGAATTCTATGAGCAGCAGAATAGAAGCCCTAACCATAGAAGAAGATGTCAAAGAGGGTGAGGCAGAAGACGACGAAGGGCTCCCAATATATCCATATGATCGTCTTCAAACACATTCAGAAGATCCTGTTACAGAAATTGATGTGACAAAGAGAGAGGTAATTATTAGGGATTGTGTTGCGTCATTTTAAGTTAACACCCATGATCGTGTTCCAAGATTTTGCGATTTCTTTCATGCAGACTTATCTGTCATCTGGGGAGTTTAGAGAGAAATTCGGTATGACAAAGGACGCTTTCTATAAGTTGCCAAAATGGAAACAGAACAAGCTTAAGATGGCCCTTCATTTGTTCTGAGTACTCTCAGGCAGTACCTCTACCTTTTCTTCTCCACCCTGCAGTTTCAGTTGCAGGTAGAAGATATCCCGATAGAAAATCTGCACAAATTCTTTCTTTGTATCAGTATTATTCTATCGTGGTGGATCATAACACTAGACTTGTTCTGATTCCTCTTGCTTGTTCTTGGTGCAGTGGTGGATTGAATTCTCTAGAGGGGAAGGGACAGCATCAGTGCATTTTTAGCTGCTTCTGCTCCCAAGAAGCTTTGTTTCCATGGGCGAAATTGTCATTTTGCTTTTATTTATCCATCTGGTGGCTTTTGAATGTGTTCTAGGTTTGGTTGGTTTTGTTGTTATTGTTTTGGGTTTGAGAGTTAGGTGCTTGATATTGTTTTATGGTTGTGAGTTGCATTTTTGTCTTCCCCTTGATTTTGCCTTCCATTTTTCTTAATTTATAAATTGGTTTTAGTGGAGCTATTAGGAGGTTTGCAAATGCAGACCATTTAGGTTGTATTGATATTTGAGAGTTGAAGAGTGTGTACAGCAGAGTGTATAAACCAGTTCACTCCTTTATTTGTTTGACAATAAAAAAAGTGTGATTTTTTTTCTTCTTCAAGAACCTCAATTTCAACAAGTATTTAGTTTATTTGGCATTTCTCATATTTTGTCAGGAATTTTTCACAAAGTCTGCATCCATTTCCATGATAATGATGTGCTATGAAGAAACCAAAGGCTCCTTGCCAATTGCTATGCATGTAAAGGTATAGGACAAACTTGACATTGGCATTGAAAATGTGCATTCACACACCTTACCTTATGTCAAAAGAATGAGACGAACACAAATCACAAGTTTTATGGGTCAAATTTGTTACTTGAATATTCAATTCCAACATTATATTTTAACGTGTCTCTTCATGGACATTTTGTAGTAAGAACTATAATATAGAGGCCCGAACCTGGGACCTCTCAAGGAATCCAAATAGCCTAAATTGCTTGGCTCAACTTGGTTTGGCTATACTAGTATACTGTTATTTGATATTAAAGTGTTGTCGGAAGGCATTTTTTTTTTGTTAAGCCATCTGTTATGATGGGGGTTTGGCAAAGACCCCTACCCGTTTATTAAGATAAAATTAAAAAGGTACATAAATGAGCGAGACGTAATGAGCTTGACCTCATCATAAGATATACAAAACCTAAATAAAGGGTGGATGCAAAAAAAAAAATACAAATGCAAACACTAACTAGAGTATTATACTATTTTTAAAAACTAACTTTCCAGATCGCCTTTGACGTTTCCCGCGCTGTCATCTTGAACTAAAATTATCACATCATCCGGAAGTCTCCCGTAGGCCTGAAAAATCTCATGAGAGTCTACATCCAACCCTCTTTTAACCAAACAATCTATCTTTCAAAAAAAAAAAAACGAAACAGTCTATAATGTTAAATTAACGAATGGATGGTTCCCATTGATGAATATAACATTTCAAACTCTATAAAATTTGACGTCAATATGTTATAACCGTAAATTTACACATATTGTTTAATTTACCACCGTAAGAGAGATAATATGGGCATGGTCGCAATTACACATACATGTAACCATCAAATGATATAAAATATGTAACAATATTAGCTTAACTAGTTTTAACATATAACATGGACTATGTCAACAAAAAAAAAAATACAGTCAACATTGAAAAACATAATCCAAGACTAATGTGGAGCAAAAAATTCAAATTGAGGGACCCAAAAATTGAAATAAATAGAAAAGAATTATCATCCTCTTAACACCAAACGGCCCCTAAATTCCCGTGAAAACAAGGAAAAAAATCACTAATTATTTTTGTGCTGGAAAACGCATTTTCCGGTTGGGTTACGCGCGGTCAGGTCGGCTCCAAATCACCAGTTTCGCGTAAATCCGAATCAGACAGTGCGTGCCCCGACATATAAAAGGGCGGCGATTACAGTTCATTACATATGGTGCTCTCCAGAAACCAACAACACCACCTCTCTCTTCCCTTCTCCACTCTCACTCTCCTCCTCCTGCTCTGCTCCTCCGCCATGGCCGCCGAGTTTGTCTATGTCCAGCACTCCAAAGGCATCAATGGCCTCGACAAGGTCATCCTCCGCGAGCCTCGCGGCGGCTCCGCCGAGGTAACCTCTCTTGTCTCCTCATTCATTCTTTTCTGATCTCCTGATTTTCGGCTTCTCTACTTGATTTGAGTTTGTGATAGTGTCTTTGGTTCAATTTTGAGTTGATCTGTGATATGAGGCCAGATCTTCTGATGGCCACCTCTTGGTGCTGTGATTTTGCCTCTACCTGGCTTTTTCTCTAGCTTTACAAGTTTATTCGACTGATCGATTTGTTTTGTTCTTTTGGTGATCTGGAACGTGTTTTCTTCTTAGTTGATTGTAGTGTTTAAGCGGCTGTTTTGATTAGTCTGTTTGTATATTCTTGAAATTGATGTTTTTGTCTGTTAAAATTGAGCATTTCCTCAAAACTCAGAGGTTTAGGTTGAAGTATGGCCATAGGAGTGTGTTCGCTTTTTCAAGAAATGAGGCTCTGAGACTTAAATAATTATGAATCAGAAAGAGTCATAAAGATTTTTTTGGATAAAATAGTCTAGGAAAGGTATTTGCAGTAGTTCTTAAATTAACAGCCGCCATTGTTGAATTAGAAATTCTTGTATTTGTCGATTTGGCTAGACTTGGAAAAATATTGTCGATCAAATGGACTAGGAAAGGTATTTTTTTTTTGTAATATTTAAATTGCCCGCTGTCATTGTTAAGATATTAAAAGCTATGTTCTTTTGGATTTAAAGTGTTCTTATCTCAAAATTCGCTAAATTGCTTTGTTATTAAGCTATTATGTTTAATTATACTCTTTTTTGAAGTGTTCTAGGCATATGATATGTTGAATCCAGTTATTTACTTGTGTGATATTTAGAATCTTAATTAACCGAGTTTGGTTTCTACCAAATAAACATCAACTGAATTTGGTATTTTTTCAACAACAGCATTATTAGCTACGGAATCTCAAGCATTTCCTAAAAGTACTCTCTTTTTTTTGCCGAGAAATATGTGCTTGGGTGACGCTCATTTTCTGGTGTTAAATGCTATGATTTTTGTTTTTAGGTAATGATTTGTATTTTATTGCGATATATTTCTAAAATAGAAAACAAATAGTTGTATAAATATTTGTAACTTATGAAAATAGGCTATCCTCTTTGTTGTACCCCTCTAGTACTCTATTTCTTTTTGGGATGTCTCTATATATCTTCTGATGGCAAGGTAAATATTTCAACTTAATAGATGTTCTAGACCATCCTTGCATATTGTATGTCAAATATATTAAAGCGAGCATGATAATTAGTAAATCAAATGTATCTTGTAAGTTCAAAATGAAGGCATGTTAACACAATTTAGCCCTTGAATTGTTGCATTGTTTGCCTAGATGAAATAACTTACAGACATACTAGTGATAACTTATAAGTACTTCTTGCAGCATTTACTGATATGACCTTTGCTAGTCTGTTGATTTGCTTCCAAAGGAGTGCTTTATTTGCACCCAACTGTCTTGGATTTTGATTATATAAATTTCTTTTTAGCAGTCACTGATGTATAACTCATAACTGTAATTGTTTTCAATAGATCTTTTCCAAATTTGATTTGTTCTCTGTGTGCTTGTAGTTAAGGTGGACTATTTTTTGCATGCTTGGCTTCCAGAATATGGTTTCACAGACCTTCAATTGACTTTGATGATTTTTCTTTTGTCCACAAATACTGGTTCTTGTAGTTCTAATGAACTGTTGATCCACTTACTGATTTAGTTCCTTAAACTCTTCATTGTTCTTCTCTCATCTAAGTTTTTGTTTTGTTTTCCTTACATAGACATCAGTTTAATTTTGTTAATTGGAGTTGTAAATGGCAATTAATTTAGACCTAATTGAATTGCTTGTTGCGAGAGCTTATTCCTATGTGCTGTTTTCAATATATGAATTATTTATGCACACATATTGGTTTGGTGCTTCAGGTTTATTTGTATGGGGCTCAAGTGACATCTTGGAAGAATGACCATGGGGAGGAACTGCTTTTTGTCAGTAGTAAGGTAGTATTTGGTACTTAAATGTTAATTCTTTCTGATTTGTATATCCATGGGAAGAAGTTGGTACTTAAAAAGCACCAGGAAATATTTTAACCTTGCATTCATTTCTCATGATTTCTATTTTCAAAGTTTTGCTCACATCATCATCAACATCATCATGTGTGATATTTTTCACAGCATTATCAATATATGGAACTGTGCAGTCTGAAATTTTACACTATTGTGCCTTGGAAGGAGGGTTGGAAGTGACTAAATGTACTGTTTGTTCAATTATGTTTACCTTGACTTCCAACATTACAAAACCTGAATAATTTTTTTTTTTGTGTGTGCAGGCAATATTTAAGCCTCCCAAGGCAATTCGAGGAGGAATTCCAATATGCTTTCCTCAGGTTTGCACTCTCCACTATGCCCCTCTTGCTCTTGTTCGGAGTATTTTTGTTAAAGTAAATTTTATTCTGTTATGCAGTTCTCAAATCTTGGTTCTCTAGAGGCACATGGATTTGCAAGAAACAAATTTTGGAGCGTTGACACTGATCCGCCTCCTTTCCCAACAAATACCTCCAGTAGGGCATTTATTGATCTGCTTCTGAAGCCCTCTGAAGAAGATCTTAAAGTCTGGCCTCATAGGTAAATCCTGAAAATTTTGCATTGTTCATCTATATTTTCCCGATACCAATAGCTATGTTTTTTTCTTCTTTATTTTACATTTTTAATTGGATGAATGGTTTACTTAATTATTTTATATGTGCTGTAATTAGTTATGAGTATCGACTGAGGGTGGCTTTGGGACCTTTAGGAGATCTGATGTTGACATCTCGCATCAGGAATACTAATACCGATGGGAAGCCGTTTTCGTTCACATTTGCATATCACACCTATTTTTCGGTTTCAGATATCAGGTAATTAGGAAGCCTAGATTATGTTATATTTACTAAATTGGTGGCCCTAATTATGCTTCCCTATAGTTTCTGAGTTTAATTTATTTTTATGTTCTTTAAAGGCATGTTCTATTCTCTTTCCAATCATGCCATTTTGTCAATTTCAGCTGTATTTTTGCAATTGCTTCCTATAGTTGTTATTTAAGTCCAGGGTGTGGATTTTGCTATGTTGACAATATGTGTTCAATAAAGCACTGTTGACAATATGTGTTCAATAAGAATCTGACACTGATTTAGGTAGTAAGTGTTTAGCTGCCCTCATAATGCCGACATTATAAGTTTATTTTTTATTTTTATTTTGTTTTATATAGCATGTCCTTTATTGATAGACAGCGTAATAATATTGATCCTCATTTTTCTTACTCCATATCTGTTCAGTTTTCCTTGACTTATGCAGTAATGCATTATTATGCTTTTTGGTTTATATTTGTTTGTATCCGTAGTCTTATCAATTATTAATGACGTATCATGCATGGACATTCTTGCTTATTTGTTATGCACCTTAAATTTTTCTTGGTTAATGTCCTTGAACACCTTATACTTTTTTACAAGATCAATTCCAGCTTACTATAGGAGATTGTGAAATATATGTTATTGATGTGAATGAATTGATGTTAACAAGTATATAAGAGACCCTTTCTATATAAAGAAATTTAGACTAGAAATAAGAAACAAAGTAGGACTAGAAATTAAACTAAACTTTTCTAATTATAATATATTTCTTAATTTCACGGACACCATCCCTAATTCTACTAGATTTTTAATTTCATTTCACACTTGATCTCAAGCTGGACCATGTAAATAAAATCAAGGCGAGAGTGTGGATTTTTTTTCAAGACTTCTGGTAGCTTGTAGCGGTTGTTAGAGTTGATCTTAGAGATAAACGAGAAAACTTTGTGGACATAGTTATGAGTGACCTCATGACTCAGGAACTACGGTTTGGTTGTTTGGTCATAATGGAGGCTCAAAGACTTTCTATATTGTGTCCTCATGACTCGGGGACTACATTTTGGTAGTAATTTGGTCAGGTGAGAGACTCAATGACTATTTGTACAATTTGTCTTCAAGGCAAGAGTGCCTCTTTAGAAGAGACGACTTTGACTTGCTAGCGTCACAAAGGTGAATGTCATCTTCAATTGCTAGAGTAAAATTAAAAAGAGACTAGAGTTTCTTTATGAGATATTTCCCCACACATGCAAGCATACCATGTGTAGGGAGGATAAAAAGAAAAACAAAGATTATGAAAAGAAATAAATTCGAGAGTTTAATGAAATTTTGAAGAAAGTACAAAAAAAAATTATTGAAAATTTTGAAGAAGAGAATTATTGGCGGGGAAGCAACCTAAGGTTGTCACCGAAATGGTGGAAGCTTTGAGAGACTCTCAAAATAGAAAATTTTCTGATACCATGTGAGCTTTATATTATTGATGTGAATGAATTGTTGTTAACAAGTACAAGAGAGATCCCTTTATAGAAGATATTTAGACTAAAAATAAGAAACAAACTAGAAGTAGGAATTAAACTAAACTTTTGTTTTTCCTAATATCACTAAATTTGTAGAAGTGGTGACTAAAGTCCCACCTTGGTGAAATATAAGATAAAGAGGTTACACACAATGTTGGAAGTGAAATCCTACTAATAAGGATAACATTTTAGTAGTGGAAGCTCAAATCATTATATGTCATATATTGTTAAATTTAATATGATAATTGATTTTGATCTTGCCCTTGGCCCAAAGATGACCTGTTCATTTTGTTTCCTCATGCGGTCTCCGGCCCTTTGCAGAAGGGTATGCCTGTAGTGGCCTACGTGTAGAAGAAAAATACGTGCATGTGAGGCATAGTGCCGTTTTAAAAGATTCCTATTTGTGCATGTGTCGAGCCCATCGATAAAAGAAAAGATAAAAGATGATAGAAGTGAAACTCTACTAATACGGTTGACTTTTTTTGTAATGGAAGCCCAAATAATTTGAAGTCCATTATTAAATTTAAAAGAGATGTTTTGTTGCATTAGAAGTTGTGAGCGGGATCACATATTTTCAATGTTCTGAAGACCTTTTCACTGGAAAGGCCATCGCCTGCCCTATGCAACTTTTTCTCTGTAAATGAAACATATGTACAAAGTTGACGTTACCTACATAGTTTGGCACTCCTAAAAAATTATCAGAAATCTGTTGTGAATGCCACCCTCTATAATCAAAATTTTCAACTACTCTTCTAGTAAATTGTCAATAGTTCTACCAGACTTTTGATGTGCCTTGTATAGCTCGATTGCTAGTTATTATCCTATTCACACTTTTTTTTATGTAGTTCATGTTCTTTGTTAAGCTCATAACTATTTGAGGATAATTGCTTATTGACAGTGAAGTTCGGGTTGAAGGACTGGAGACACTGGATTATCTTGATAACTTGCAGAATCGAACTCGTTTTACCGAGCAAGGAGATGCAATAACGTTCGAATCAGAAGTGAGTTTGGATAAATTTATTTTTCTTTTGTAAATTTAAATGTATTGGTTGTCTAATAACTTTCTTGGTTATATAGGTCGACAAAATATATCTCAGCACTCCTACAAAGATTGCTATTCTGGATCATGAAAAGAAGAGAACATTTGTAATCCGCAAAGATGGGCTTGCAGATGCTGGTGAGATTGACCAAATCCATTTACTCCCCTAATCATTTCTATTGATGCTTTGCATATTAGGTGCATGTCTTGCATCCATGTGTAATTGAAACTGTGATTATGTGTAGAGTTCTGAGTTTGAGTTTCTTCCTATTGAGAATACAAGTATATTTTCGTGACGTTACTATTGTTTAAGTGAATTGCTCCGTCAAATAAGTTGTGCGCTATGAAATATGGGCACTTCATGGAGGCTGCTCTATCAGTTTTGAGTATTTACTGGGTACTGATACTTTTGGATACATATGATTTGTGCTTAGCAAATACTTGATTTAAGCAACAAGATTCACTCGTAATCACTTTAAGGGCCAACAATAAACTAGTCAAGTAGACTGTATCCTGACAATGAGAGATGATAGAAGAAGCGTAAAGGATTATAAAGTGATTCTGGGTTAGTATTAGCAACATTACAAAGGATAGTGGCCTTAGATTTTCGACTTGTTAGAAAATGAATATGATAATCAATTATAACTAATATAGATTCTCAATTATATTAATATTCACAATATCCTCTATTGTTATCTCTTTAGTTATTCAGTTTCCTTTTTTATCATTGATGGTTTAACTACCAAGACTATAAATAGGCTCTCCTATGTACTCATATTAAGATCAATATTATAATTTCTCTTATATTTCTACATGATATCAAAGCCTATTGATCATCTATATTGATAGTCTCTCGAAGTTTTCATTATTCCGGCGACTACCTTAGGTTGCTTGTCCGACCAACTTTTCTCTTCATGATTTCATGAAAGTTTTCTATTTTTTTCTTTATTGGTTTTGCTGCTCTTCTTACTTCTCGTAAGCAATTTAACCCTTAAGAAAATAGACCCAACGATCTCTCTCGGTGCTCTCCTTTGACGATCTCTCATGACATGCTCCTCGGTGCTTTCCTCTGGCAAAGCTCAAATTACCCTCTTTGTGGTGTTTGAATAACGTTCTGGTGACACCAGTGTGGTCTCTTTCCTCTAGTTGGCACAACTCAAGTGTCTCCACTTGCCATTCTCCACAATATGGTGCACAATGATCTCTGGTTACATGGTCAACCTCTCAATTTTCTTCTCCATTCTCAAGGTTATCACCTAGTGTTAGAGAATAAATTTAATAGATTTTTTTTTTGAAAGTTAGTTATAACTAATATGGATTTTCAATTACATTAATGTCCACAATCTCCTTTATTTCCTTTATTGTAATCTCCTTGGTTATTCACTTTCCATTTTAGTTTTCATTGATGGATTGGCTATCAAGCCCTATAAGTAGGCTCTCTAATGTACTCATATTAAGATCAATGTTATAATTTCTCTCTTATATTTCAACATTCTCTAAGAAGGTTCATTAGAAACATAAAACTGTTAGTGAACTAGGATTAGATGGTGAAACTTGTAGTAGAAAAATCAAATATATTTAGGCGGGAGGATAATGAGGGAAATTAGATGGGATGTAGTTGAGGGCCCTAGTGTCATGTGGGGATAAATGACAACTTGCATTAGGAAAGTAGCGAAAGAAGCTCTTGGAGAATCTAAATGGTGTGGCCCTAGAGATAAGAAAACTTGGTGGTGGAATGAGGAGGTGCTAAATGCTACTCGGAAAATGAGAGTTGTGTAATGGGAGTCTATACAAGAATAGGATTGAAAGCACTTATGAAGAATATAAAACAACTGGGAAACGAGTTTAGAAAGTAGTCGGGAAAGTTAGGTTTAAAGCATATAATTAGTTATATAAGAAGTTAAATACAAAAAAGGGAGAAAAAGGTGTATAAAATTGCAAAGATTAGTAAAAGAAAGTGTAAAGATATAAATGGTGTTAAATGCATAAATAAGTGCAGGGTGGTTGAAGTGAAGGGCTTAGGGAGTTCTTTGTGATAAAAGAATACCTCTGAAATTGAAAGGAATATTCTGTTGGGTAGCTATACAGCCGTTTATGTTACATGATATCGAATGTTGGGTTCCAAAGAGGCTGGAAAATCGTTGTGGGTGGTTTGGACATGTAGAGTGTAGGGAGAGTAGTGGTCCCATGAGGAAATGTGAGAATTCAAATAGGAGTATTGAACCTCGGTAAACCAGATCTGATACCACCTGTGGGTGCTATTGGGCCTTCTCACCCCCAAAAGGTAGGTCAAATGGTGAGACTACCCCCCACACTTCTAAATCAAGCACCAATCTCTTCCACAACCCAACAATCATGTAGCCTATTATTGGAATCTTACAAGGAGACATCAAAAAGGGTAGTGGTAGGAGTAGACCTAAGTTAACATGGTATGAACTAATGAGGAAATGCCTAATAACAAAAGAGATAGCATTGGATATAATAGAGTGGAGGAAGAGAATACGAGCATAGAATCTCAAAAAGCTATGTTAAAAGATTCATGTATTTGGGAAATGACTTGCAGTCGTTTTTGTTGTTGTATGGATACTGGGTAGTTTACCCAAAATAAGTACACGATTGTTTTAACAAACTTAATAAAACAACGGTTCTGAAAGAAAAAAACACCAAATAGATGAAGCACTAAATTATGTAAACACCAAACACCTATTTATTCAGTCTGGAATAATGTTATTTTGCGGTTCTCATTCTGTCTCTTCTGCTCGTCTTCTTTCCCATTCTCCAACATATCTCTATGTTAAATCAGAAATCTATGCTTGTGTTTCATCTTCTCATTCTAATTTAAATGTTTGTTTAGGTCTTAATTTTTTTATATGTGGTGTTTATTACTAATAATGATTTAGTTAGACTTTTTAGCTTACATATTAATAATTTTAAATATATATTTAATTAATAATTTTGTATTAGTACCATCTATGTAGTCGTACCTAGGATTTTATAAAATTAGTCGTATTGTTGTGCCAGATACTCATTCCCCTACCCATGCTTCATAGGTTGTTCATTATCTTACAGTCAGTGCGTTGAATATAGAGATGGCATCTGGAATGATGCTATTTAACTCAATTTGTGGGATATCTCATTATTATTATACTTTCAACTTAAATTTTGAACCTGGGTTTGAGTTACTAATTAGTTAGCGTAGATATTATGATATTTGAATCTGTGAGGTGAAGTGGATACAAACAGATAGTACTCGAGAATGCATTAGATTATCTCTGCTGACAGCTCATACCTGCGATGTATCTTATGTTTTACACATTCATGCAGTGGTTTGGAATCCCTGGGATAAGAAAGCAAAAGCCATTGTCGATTTAGGAGACGAGGACTACAAGCATATGCTTTGTGTGGAGGCTGCTGCAATTGAAAGACCTATCACGTTGAAGCCTGGTGAAGAGTGGAAAGGGAGGCAGGAACTTTCTGCTGTCCCATCTAGTTACTGTAGTGGGCAACTTGATCCTCAGAAAGTGCTGCAGTGCACCTGAGTGATCCACCATACTGGTCTATATCCTGTACAGGTACTTAAATGACCACATCTCTAACTTTCTTGTTTATGCATATAAATTTTTGGAACATTTTCTGATTAGTTCTGTGATGCTGTCTTCATGTTGTTCCATTAGTACAGAACTCTTCTCCATACCAATGTGCTTTCTTAATATCTTTTAATATCCACGTATTATTTGCTTAAGAAAGAACAAGGATTGATCATATGATGTGCATTATGGAGCACTTGAATATTGTTCTTATCATTCTTTCAGTAATTAATACAAGTCAGTTACTAGAGGTAAAAGGAAATAATTTGGTTTCTATTACCAAAACCTTGAAAATCTGATGAACTCAATGACTGACATCTCCCATCTACAAAGTGGACAGTCTCTTTATTGGTTGAACTTGACCACGACGAATTGTGGATGGTGTGAACATGTGCATCTTGTCTCTGTTGAGCGTGTTGTGCATCATGCAGGGACGCCCCGTTTACGCAGTGATGAAGTGCCTGATTTGAATAATTTTGCTTCTTGTGTCATGTTCAGTTCATTTGCACATATTTTCTTTCCTTGTTTGTTAATTAATAATCTTATTTAATGCTGTTGCTGGTGCAGGTATTCATTTCAATATGTGGATCAATTACCATTTGGCCAGCAATATTTTTTTTACTTTTTGAAAATTCCCAAACTTGGGTGGGAAGATGCAGGATATTCTCAAGTAGCTACAAAATATGTCAAATAATGTTATGCAGACTGTTTTGTAAGCTTGCCTCCAGTCCAGTGTGGGTAAGTGACTCACTGAATTTTCTTTTGTAAGTGTAGGATTTTCATAATGTTTTAGGGTGACCTCCCCAAAGTAAGAGAGTGCCCGGTCGAACAAAACTGCAAAATATATAATCAATTTATGCATTGAACTTATTACCAAAGTTATTGAAAGATTTGATAGTCATCCTATGTTTCTGTTTAATTGTTTTGATTTTTGTTTCTTTATATGATACATGATGATATAATGGGTTTATATTGATGATTGGTATTATGTGGTGGTCATTAGGAATTTAGTAAATACTGGGGTTACATGCCTTTCATGAGTCGAGGGAAGAATATTGTGCTAAAATTGACTGTCAAAATAAGAGGATTACATTTGACTATTTAAGGATAGCTAAATGTTCTGAACAATTTTTTTTATGTAATTAAGTGTTTGGATTACTCCCCTAAAAAAGTGTTTGGATTACATTTTTGATGAAAATGAGAATGAAATTCATTATGTTTGTCTGTATTGTCATTTCATTCTCATGTAATATTGTTTGAATCAATGAAAAAAAATTGATATAAAATAAGATTGAAAAGTAATTGAAAAATTACTTGTCATTTAATATTGATATATGGAGCGGGGGGACTAACAGGAAGGTGAGCCTAAGAATTTTCTTTTTCGAGGACCCGAATTATTCGTCACATTAAGGAGCTCCAAGAAAAAGAACGGCCCAAATAAGAATCGAATCGGGCTTTATATGAAGCTAGAAGGGTTGAAAACCCTTTAAAATATCTAGAAAATGGAGTCCCTTACTGCTTTCCTCACAAGCGGCCATCGTGCTGAGTCTTTCGATCCGGCCTCGTAAGTGGCCAATTGCACCATCTCTGTCCGCATCAAATCAAGCCCTTGAGGGCTCAACGACCTGACGAGTGGACTCGGCCCCCAGGTTGGATGGGCTCAATTTAATTCGGCTCAACTATTGGATCATAGCCAATTACCTCATCGTCCAATGAGTGCATGCCACATACAAGGTAGAACATTTGCCACCTCGCTGTGACACATTGTATCTATGCCTGAAAACCTCCATCCAAGTTCCTAAGGGCACCCAACGACTCAACATGAGTCACGTGTGATATCATCCCCAACTCACCTCTTCTTCAAGCCCACCAAGACGTAGAGCTTACCATTTAAATTTGAATTTGCGTGCATCTAAAATTGAATTTAACTTCAAACCGATCTGATCCAATCAATTTTCAAATCGGATTGGATTTTTCATGCAAAACACTGAACTGGATAAATCTTTTCATTTACACAAAAATATTTGAATATGGTCCGATTCGTTCCAATCCGAATTCTTTTAAGATGAGATTCAGTTTACTCCTTATCAATTTGTATTCGAACAATTTCACAATGAAACAATCAAATGTGTGCCTTTCTATATGTGATCCCCACGTTAGCCACCGCAACTTGCAAATGAGCCTAATACTCCTCACGTACCCTCCAAATTTCATAAACCTCTGCATAATCTTTCAAGTTTCGTTACGCATGGACCTCCGAACTCCGTGAACTTTCGTGTGCCCCTTTCGGCACCTCATGAACCTTCTCATGAGACCTCAATTTTACCTATCATGGGCCCCTCTGCACCACCTTTCTCTAGATCATAGGTGTCGGACCACAAAGGTCTCTGAATGTCGAGTAATCCGGGATCCCAAAATCATTCTAAGAAAGGAACGTAACCTTTTAGAGAGTGTGGTACAAAGCCCAATGGGTAAAGTAGCCGACCATGTATTGTTTAGGATCATCAATTGTTCCTTCCTCACCCCCTACATGTTTTATCTGCTAATCAATCATTTAGGAACTTAACATAATATTAGATCCTGTTTAAGAATAAATCATGTACAATCAGTGACAAACTTCTTGTCCATCTATATCTAAATAAATCAAACAAATGTGACATTGTTGGATTCCATAGAAATTTATAACAATGATTCTAATAATTGTCATATTTGAATTAATAATTGAACCAAACAAATGTGATGTAAAATTGATGGTATCAAACAAATTGTAGCTGAAAACAGAAATGAAACTAAAATCCAGAAGCACCACCCCTAAGAGCAAGAACAAGGTGAAGCACAGAGCCTCCTTCAATATGATAGTCCTTGGCCGTCTTGTCGTCGGCCATCTTCCTCCCCGCCGTAGATGAGCCTCTGCTGCACCGGCGGTATCCCTTCCTTCTCCTCCACCCTCTCCTTTATCCGATCCACTGTGTCCGTCGGCTCTATGTCGATCTCTATCTCTTTTCCCGTCAATGTCTTCACCTTTATCATTGTCCCTCCTCGAAGTCCAAACACCATCTCTTCCACCGTCGAGTACTCTCTCGAAACTCCATAATCGCCCAGCCTCAGGCCGCCGTCGCTCAATTCTTTGCCGCAGAAAATCAGGCGATGCTCGGAGTTCTGAATCTTTGCCCTGAAATTGTCGACGGTGTCGCTGGTCTCGGCGTCCACGGCGATTGTGTATCCTGCTAGGGTTTTCACAAGAATCTGCATGTTTAATTGGGAATAGCAAAGCAAAGCAATCGATGGAGAGTGGTGATTGAAGGATTGTTAGGGTTTTAGAGAGTTGTATATATATATATATATATATATATAGGGGTTTTTGTGTGGTGTGCAAGCCAAGGTAGGATTTGTTTTCCCTTTTCTACTTGTATTTTGAATTTTGAGAGGCACTCACTTTAGGTTTAGTTTTTATACTTTTTAATAACTGACCTAACAAATTGAATGTGTGAGAATTATTTCTCAACTCTGAACCTAGGTAAATTTATATACAAAGGTGAAATTGTTATCTGTTTTATATTTTTAATATAAACAAATCAAATCAAATACTTATATTACATGCATTTCATAAAAACACAATCATTCAGCTCTCATCATCACATGGTCGACCTCACCCGATCAATTTTTTAATCAAACAAATTTCTTAGATTGAGTCATTAATATAGTGAATAAGTAGTTATATATTGTATATAAATATTGTTTTAGTTATGGATGTATATGTTTTCAACCGGTCAACTCATGAAACACACTACATTGTTGTTGTTTGTATAAGTGTTCAAATTTGAATATAAATGTCATTGTTCAACGTCCAACTCCAAATTAAAAGTCAAGGTACGTCAATTTTCATGCTTCGGATATGTGACATGCGCGAGCAGTACACCAAATAACGGAGACCTTGTATGCGAGGACACCACCTCATGCATGAGAGTAAAATCTCGACTGGAAATCACAATACTCTAGAGAAAGAGAGAGAGTAATAAATGGGAGAATGAAGATCCTCCCCTCTTAACAAGAGCAAGATATTTATACTAACTTCCAATTATCTTTGTCACGTGTCGATGCGTGATTGGTTGTTGACAAGGTGTGATCCACCTTGGAGGCCTCTTCCTACTTGTATCCCAAGCATGTTGCTTGTGAGAGCCAGGTGAGTTCGAGTGTCTCCACAGATTCCTCGTGTGTCAGTGAGAGTTCTAAAATCCCTAAAAGTTTATATTGGTCGGGGTATAGCGTCCTTGGGACCCCAAGAGTTCCGATCGATCACAAACAATGTTCTGAATATTAATGAGCCTGCGAGTTTGCCTTAGAAGAGGGATTGGACTCTCATGTATGATTTCCAAGTGTCATGGCCTCCCCTAGACCTTTGGACGAGCCTCATATGCGAGAAAATAGAAAGGACATTCTCGAGATCCGAAACAACATCTCTCGTTGCGCTGAGATTGACTGTACTCGGTTGATGTGCGCCGAGATTGACTGTACTCGGTTGATGTTCACCATCATGGCTTGGACTTTTGATGCGCGCGACTAATTTCGTTGTGATGAGACCATTGGCCATATCTTGTGCAAAGGACTATACACAAATTTAAATTATAAAAAGAATGAGAATAAAAATTAGTGAAATGTATCAAGATGAGAATCACCAACTTTCTTAACATGTTGTTATATACATTTTGTTTTGTGTGTGCAGAGATAAGAAACAAGGTTATTCAACAAGGGCTAGTGTTTGTTATTTTTGAGATCTTTCCTGAGAATCTGATATTGAACTTCACGTTTTGAATCAAGCTTAAATGTAATAGTATACATTCCCAACAACAACAGAGTTTTATGCCTTTGAGCAAGATGTGAAAATACAAGGAAAGACCAGCTCCATGTGTCTCTTAGCAGCTTAGTTCAAACATGTAGTTTATCAATATACATATAATCATTCTGGGTATTCAAAACTTGTGTCACTAGTAGTCGTCATCATCCTCTTCGTTTCTTGATCTGGTGAATCTCCGGACAACAGCAGCGGCGGCACCAAGAAACAAAAACAGAGCTATGCTATCAAATCCACCTCCTATGCCAACAGCAACACTGGGACCAGGTGCAAAGAAGGAAAATGGCGACCAACCCCATCCCCATCCCCCAAAGAATGGTGAACCATAGCCATATCCGTATCCACCCAAGGGTGGGGCTACTGGTGGATTGATATAAATATTGGTCCTGTCCAAGTGAACATCATCATATATATCAGTAATGCAAAAACTCGCAAATGGTTTCCATAACAGCAAATAGTATCAAGGACATTATCAAACTATGTCATTAAGAGGATTAAAACTCAAAATGGTCCATCTACTTTAAAATGAACCAATTTAGTCGCCGTACTATCTTAAAGTGAACCGAAGTATGTCATTCCATCAGTTGACCATTAATTGACCTTTAAGTGTGGCTTAAAGGTCAACTAATGGTCAACTGACGGAATGAACAACTTCAGTTCACTTTGAGATAGTATGAGGAATAAATTGGTTAATTTTAAAGTAGATGGACCATTTTGGTTCACCAATGATAGTATATGTACTCAATTGGGCTTGAATCCCACGTCTAACAAATACTCCCTCCGTTCTAAAATAAGTTTCCTATTTGAGTTGATAATTTTTGTCCCAAAATGAGTATCTTATTTCTTTATTTAAAAAGTTAGTTACGCATGAATATAAACGTCCCAATAACAAGTTAGTTAGTATAATGAAAGAGTAAATACACATCACTGACTAGTTTCTCCTCGACACTTATTTTGAGACTGAGGGGATATAAACAATATGGATACATATGGTAATTGATTTCTAAGCCTTCCTCCCCTTTCTCTAGCACACAAACCACTACCAAAGTAGGTGTCAACAAGAGCAATCAATAGTTATATGTAGGCTCATAAAACCAGTACTAAATTCTTTCATTTCAACTGCCTTAACCACCATGTCATTACACAAATAGACCTTAATCAAATGATGGAAACCAATCATTATAGTTCTCATCATCAATATTCAATAATAATACTAAAATTGTAGCAAAATAAGGAAATAGAAATACCTAGAATTGTTATTGACTCTGGGTCTGGGAGAGGAATTAGGGCGAGGAGCAGATGACCGGAAGGCCTGGCCGCCGACTCGACCGCCGCTTTTGGCAGCCAAAGCATCACCAACACCAACACCAACTGAACCCAGTGCCAAAACCCCAGCAGCCAGTGTCACTACTGCCAGTTTAGCCAATTGCTTCTCACTCATCTTCCTGCAATTATTTCCACACAAATTATCTTAACAAATAAATATTAGCACAAACACCAAATTAGCAGGCACAAAAAGAAGGTGCATGATAGCAAACCTAGAAGTGGAACTAGGAACATCTTGTTGGCTACTACCAGTACCATCTGATGATGATTGGCATCTGCATCTGATGAACGTAGCAGAATTGGAGGAAACCCATTTTCTGGGTTTGTGGGTTGTTAGTGTGTGTGTGGTGGGTATGAGGAAGCTTTGTTGAGATGAGGCTATGGAAGCTATGGAAGCTATGGACATGATGATGATGATGATGATGATGTTAATGAAATTGTTTACTCTTCTGAGAATGTTTCAATGTTATTTCATTTATGTGTGTGTTCTACAAATGTAATGGAAATGGAATGTTGTGTTATGTTGTAGGCTTATCTTTTTTGTGCTTGCTGTATCTCCACGTGGTGTGTTGCTAATGGCAGAATGGAAGATTCCCGAATAATCTTCTCTCTTTTACTTTCATAAAAATGTAATTTTTCTTCAAATATAGACAACCCCAGATCAAGCCTCTGCATAGATTTCTGGGCCCAAATACAATTTATGCGAATATGAATGACAAAGTGGGCTTGTTGAACTCAAGATTAGGCTAGGCTTAGAAAAAGTAGTAACAGCACTTCAATTATTAAATTTGATTTCAAATTCGAAATTATAAGAGAAAGAGTGGACTTGTAATTAACGTGGAAGACACATTTAAAGTATGTTGAACTCACATTAATCTATATTTGAGTTCGAGCGGACTTGCAATCAGCGTGGTAGACAAATTTAAAGTATGCTATACTCACATTAATCTCTATTTGAGTTCACACATTTAACTGTATGTTATACTTACATTAATCTCTATTTGAGTCTGGAAGAGCAACTACAGTAGCTAAAACTCTCTCTATCAAATTCTAACGCAAACATTAATCTCTATTTGAGTTTGGAAGAGCCATTACAGTAGCTAAAACTCTCTCTATCAAATTCTAACGCAACTTTTCATCCATTTCTTGAGTTCACAAATGTCATGGCAGTATAGAATGTTATACTTCATATACTCTAATTGTCACATCAACATAGCCATCGGCACAACTAACCAAAGTTAATGTGAAGGGCCATATTAGTTCAAAATGATCAAAATGATATAAATCAAGGATCAGTCCATTTCATAATCAAGAGACTAAACTTGGTCCAATTTGAGTACATGGACCATTTCAGATCTCAATTTTCAATTCCCTTGGAAGAAAAACAGCACTATTATATCGGCAAGATCTTCACTGAGAATGATTGACAACCAAACATTAAAATGGCCAAAGAAAACACATGAAATATCTACTCTGTACTTGTAGCATTGTGTAGTGTGCAATGCTGTGTAAAGCTAATAGAAAAAAACATTGTGTAGTGTGCAATGCTGTGTAAAGCTAAATGAAAAAACATTGAAAATAACACATGAATCAAACCCAACATTTGGTTAATGATTTTGTTCATTTCCTTTGAAAAGGTACATCAAATATTAAATGGAAGATAAATGCAAGGATAACAGATAATAATAAACCCCAAATGGAGAAAGTTGAGCCCAAAAAGCTCAGTGAAAAAGTAAGATGATTATGCTCCTAAACCCGGGGCGCAACAAGTAACTTAACATGACACCCTTTCTTCCGCCACTGAAAATACATAAGAAAGAAAGGTAGACGACCACAAACTAGGAGACACCCACTTATAGCACAGAAATGTTCTCCTTCTCTAGAAAAACTTCAACTAGCTATTAAGGCCTTTTTTTGTGTTCTCTCTTCTTGCAGCCTCACACTGTATAATGTTGTTGGATGGTCTCGATGTCGAGCCCCTTTAGCTTCACCACAGACTCGACATGCCCCTTGAGTGTGTGCAGTTCCCGAAGTCTGCAACATCGAAAGATTACCAAGATATCAGGTTATGTTAATTGATAAAATGATCTCGTTTATGTGTTAGGAAGTTTCGTGACGAGTGACATACCTTGCAACTTCAGCTCGTCTCTTAGCCTGCTCAGCAATCTCAGAGAGCTCTCTGTAGCTGCTCTTCTCGGGGAAAAGATTGTTGTTCTCTGGGGGCTGAAGCCCGTGCAGAGTCCTCTGAGCAAGAGCCCATTGAGCCTCTCTCTCCTCTTTTCCGTAATCTTTCTTGGTGGTAAAGGCAGTCTGTTACACGGAGCAACAAAATTAATAAACTTCAGTTCACTGACCAAAACCAAATAGATGCAAAAGGGAAGAAGCTTTTTATAATAGTACAACACATACCTTGTTATCGAACAAGTTGAGCCATGCCTTCCCGCTTAAAATGTAACGGGTTGCGAACTTGAGAATGTCAAGAGGAATGTAAAACACGATACTGTATAGCCAGATGACAGCAGCCCATCCCCAACCACAACCTTTAATTCTTGCAAATTCCCAGTTGGCGTAAACTGCTACCAAGGTTGCTACCTGCAAACACCAGGACCAATTCAAGCAATAAATACATGTATCCATTGGCATATTTTATGGTGTTCAAAGATATCTTGTGCAATTGTTACTGGCTCGTAATGCTTACCAGCTGCGCAATTAGAAAAGCACTGACTAGGAGAAAGCCAGGGCGCTCAAGGAACGACCAGCCGCGAGACCTGGTCACGAAAATTAGAGCCTGACTCACAATACTGACTTGCAAGTATAGTGCAGCCATAAGTTCATGTTCACTTCCTCTAATAGATCTCACACCAAATTTATCCTGCAATAGAGACAACATATGGTCAAATAAAATAAGACAATGGTAGAGCTTATCCAAGCAAATACAACAAAACTCTCTTACCGAGAAGAAGTCAGTTTTTTCCATCATCCAGAAGAATACAACAGTCATCAAGGCAAGGTATCCACCAAGCACAACCCCAGTAGCAAAGATCTCCTTCAATTTCCAGCTGTCAGGCAAGGGAGATGGCTTCACACGATCCTTTGATATTGTCATGATAGTTCCTGATATAAACGAGTATAGCTTCAATTTCATGAATATATGCATAGAAATGCGAGTCAAAGATGTCATGCATGTACTTGGTGGACAATTTTTTTTGAAAAAAAAACTCACCATCATTTAGGATTGCAATAATCAAAACCATGAAAGGAGAGAAGTCGAACTTCCATATCAGAGCAATAAGCATGAAACCAAACTGTAGATTTGAGAATAGACAGAGAACAAGTTAGTCAATTAATCCATCAACTCTGAGTAATTACAAAGTTTGAGAGCATCATCTTCTACTCACCACTATACGGATTGTGATGGAGACTGCATATATCTGCACAAAGAAAAGGCAAGAATGTCATGATTGTAGAGTCAAACTGAAACCATTATAGTTAAAAACTTAAAAGCTTTAGGGGGTGAGGATGGTAGAAGTTTAGGACACTAACTGTGTAGTTCTTCATCCTTTGGAATATAGCTCTACTGGTCAGCACAGCACTGATAATAACACTCAAACCAGGCTCTGTGAGAACAATATCCGAAGCACCTCGAGCAGCATCAGTAGCATCAGCAACAGCAATTCCAATATCAGCCTTTTTCAAGGCAGGGGCATCATTGACACCATCCCCAGTCATTCCACAGATGTGCTTCCGCTCTTGTAGCTTCTTCACAATTTCATATTTATGTTCTACATGATAAGAACACAAAATTAGCATTGCCAGAAACATTTAACACAGTGGAAACATCATAGACTATATTATATAATTTTCTTGTTCATGCTCAGTCAGTGAAATAGTTATAAAAACCCACCTGGAAATACACCAGCAAACCCATCTGCCTTTTCAATCAACTCTTCAACAGGGAGGGATGCGATGCTAGCATCTTTGTCTCCACCAAGTAAGCTAGAAGATGGGTACATGTTTGTTCCCATTCCAAGTCTTCGGCCAGTTTCCTTTGCAATTGCAAGTTGATCACCTGACATCAGAAAAATAGAAAATTTAGCAACATATGATCGAATAAATAAATAATAACTGCACTCTTCAGATAGATCAATGAATACCTGTGATCATCTTGACATTCACACCAAGATTGAGAGCCCTGCGAATGGTTTCTGCACTGTCATGCCTTGGAGGATCAAAGAGGGGCAATAAACCAACAAACTGCCATGGACTGCCAGGGCTTTCTTTTGTTTTCTCGGGAACTTGCTGGAAAGATATGAAAAGAAAATTGTTAAGTAGGTGTTTCCCAATTTAAAACTAAAGAGATTACGAATCAAGATTGGTGGGGGGGAAACCTGTCTAGCAACTGCCAACGAACGAAGACCACGATCAGCGAACTTATCGATAACAGCATGAGCCTTCCTCCTAACATCTTCCTTGCAGTTGCAGAGATCTATAATCTATTGGTAGGAAGAGAAAATAGACAAGTAAATGTTATGTCAAGTTTTCTATGATCACACACAAGAATTTGGGGAAAATATAATACTGACTCCACCAATGTGAATGAGATATAAGATGATCACCTGCTCAGGAGCACCTTTGCTGGCTCTATGCCAGTTACCCTCGGCATCAATGTAAGTCAAAGCAGTCCTCTTGTCAACAGGGTTGAATGGCAAAAAGTGTACCTCTCTGATGCCAGCTCTTGCCTACATTGAAGTGCATGTACTTGTTAATGACTCGTTTATAAATTGTGTTTCAATTTCAAGTGAAGCGGGTATTTGAGGAAAAGGACAGAGGAAGAAAGTAGAATATGTATACCTCTTTTGGATCGGCAAGCATTCCAACAATGGCAGCATCAATAGCATCCTGATTTTCAGTTCTAGAAGCCCTTGCAGCAAGGAGCATCACATGGTCCTTTTCCACACCCTTGGTAAAGACCTCAATCAAGTTTTTGTCAACACTCAGTTTGTTAAGGGTCAGTGTCCCAGTCTTGTCACTGCAGAGGACATCCATGCCAGCCATCTCTTCAATGGCAGTCATACGCTTGGTGATGGCACCTTGCTGAGAAAGACGGTGAGACCCAATAGCCATTGTCACAGATAAAACTGTGGGCATAGCAATTGGAATGCCTCCAATAAGGAGAACCAAAAGATTGTCAATTCCATCTCTGTACTTGCGACGTTGAATTGGGTACATGACTATGATTTCAATCAACATTCCTATGGCAATGGAACAGATGCAGAAATTTCCAATAGCAGTGAGCACCATCTGGAAATGTCCAACATTATTGGTACTGTCCACAAGATGTGCTGCCTTCCCAAAGAAGGTATGAACACCCGTAGCAATAACAACAGCTTCAATTTCACCTTGTTTGCAAGTTGAACCAGAGAACACTTCATCTCCCGGGTTCTTGGTCACAGGAAGTGATTCTCCGGTGAGAGCAGATTGATCAATCTTTAAAGGATCACCCTCAAGAAGACGGGCATCAGCAGGAACAATATCACCTAATTTGACACTTATTATGTCTCCTGGAACAAGAATTGCAGCCTCCTGCTCACTCCATTTTCCATCCCTAAGCACCTATAAGTAAGAGCAACATATTAGACATTAGAGAAACTAAATATTTGATACCTTCCATTACTTGAACAAACTAGGCTTCAAGTTTGTGTGATGAGCCTGTGTAAGTTGAAACTAGTTTGATTACCTTTGTCTTAGGAGCAAGACCAGCCATAAGAGCAGCAGCAGCGTTACCAGCATTGTTTTCTTCAATAAAACTGATGGTGGAGTTAATCACCAGCAAGCAGACAATACCCACAAAATCTTGCCAATCCGGGGGCCTCCCATCACCATTTGCAAGCACAATTGCCATCAAAGCAGCAGCTTCCATGACCCATGAAAGTGGATTCCACATAAACCCCAAGAACTTGAGAAATTTGCTTTCCTGTTAATCCAATAACAAACCATTAGCAATTGATTTTTCTAAAGTAAAATACACAAATACTAATATGTTAATGCAAATGAAATAAACCTTCTTCTCCTCTAGTTTGTTGGGTCCAAATATCTGGAGCCTGTTGGCTCCTTCGTCCGAGGTTAAACCTTCCCTGGTACATTTCAACTGCTCAAACACTTCGTCAATTGGGATCCGTTCCTGCAAACAACAATAAATCAGAATTCTGGGTTTCTAAATCAATCCACATAACCTTATTAATCATATACACACTCTTTGGTCAGTGTTTTAGAGTTACTACTTTCCTAAACACTAATGATCTTTTTGAAAAACATAAAAAGAAAGAAATCAAATGTCAACCAAAGTACTTAATGCTGGTAAATCAATTAAAAACCAACCGTTGTTAATTTCCCATGGCCTATAATCAATCACAAGATACTATTAACTTAGTCTAATTACTTTTCTAAGGATAATAAATGACCAAAAAGAAAAAGAAAAAAAAGGAAAAGTTGAAAAAATAGCATGACAATTATTACAAAATCATAACCGAGTCCAGATGAGTTTGAATCGCTAACTCAGTACACAAAACAGGACAAAAAAAGGTGCGTAAGTTCTTAGCCTAGGGTTGGGCGCTAAGGCATCCAATCAAAAGCCGTTGACCTGGGATAGGCCGTTACAAAAGTGGGTGTCAGCCTCAAAAGTTCCACCACCATAATTGGTGCGTGTAACGCACGCGACTAGGCCATGTTTGACATCCCGATTCCCAAGTAGAGGAGGGGGTATTTTGGGGAATCCAGTTGCAAATTCAATGAATCCAAGATTAAAACTTAAACAAATCTGTGAGAAACGCGAGAGACAGAATTACTAGTAAAGACAGAGATGGAACAAAACGCGCATTTAACAAACAAGGAAAAGGCTAAAGTACCACGGAAAAAAGTACCTAAATTTCTAGGCAAAAAAACAACACACAGCGGAGCGATGCAGCTGCACCTGCTCTGCTCCTCTTATCTTTTTCTCTCTGTTTTTTTTTTTCTTTTTTAAAAAAAATAAAATAGAATCCACAATCCACATGCTTTGTTCCTTTTTTTTTCTTTTTTTTTTGAAGTACAGTAAGATAAGCGTAGTAAACTCTCTCTCCCTCTCACATCACATGCTCAGATCCGTTTCGGAGAATAACTGAAAACGATTTGTTTGGATGCCGAGAAAATAAAGGGAAAAGGTTTCTCAGAGTCAGTAAACACAGAGATAAACTTGTGCTTCATCACCAACTCACACAAACAGACTCACAGTTGAACACAACTTCCCAATCAAAAACAGAACGTTAAGTAAACTAAAATCCAGATCAAACTCAGCAATAAATGATCGATCGATTCCATATCTGATACCGGAGACCGCTCGGCGGATCCGTTTCATTTCAACACAGACCAGAAACAGAAACAAAAACACAGAGAGAAGAGAAATAGAAATTAATACCAGATCAACGGTCTCGTTCTTAATCTCCTCAAGGCTGATAGCGCCCTTGTCGGCCATTTTCGAGGCCGAAACAGCAAATCAAGAGAAAACTAGAAGACGGAGCTTCTATAGAAGCAAGGAATTGGAATGGAGAGTTCAAAGGAGAGAGAGAAGCATTGAGAATGCAGAGAAAATGGTGAAGGTGCAGAGCTTGTTCTATAGCAGAGGCTGAGAGCCTCTCCTTTTATACCCCTCACCAACCCCTCCCCCGTTTAACCCTCTGGGTCTCGTGGGACCCACTTCTCGCACCCGGTCACCCGCCGGTTGCTCCTCGTCTTTTTTACTCTCAGATTCCTTGGGTTTTTAACCACGCCCCAATTTGGTGTCCCATGTGGGTCCCACCGACGCCTCTATAATTATCTTAATATCTGCGACCAGGATTACTGATTTAATTAAATGGCTTCGAATTTACTTATATAGCCTTCTGCTGTTGTTGTATTTACGGGTGGCGTGCGCTGCTGTACGGTATCACCATTAAACAACGTTTGTTGTGTAATTTCAGAGTTTGAGATTTTACAACTACTCATTCGTTAGGCCGTTGTGAAATCAGATATATATTATAAGAAAATTGATTTTCTTTTTGGTGTCTACTTGCCCGTAATTTATGGATTATTATATTTCTGGTTTCATTTTATTGAGCATCTTAAATTCAAATCAAAGTAACAAAGATCCAGTTTTGAGAACATAAATATCCCATTTAACATTCTAAATCAGTATTGCCGGTAAAATTATATTTTACCGTTTAACAGCCATCCTTTTTCGTCACATCCAATGTGCCAATTGAAGAAAAATGTTAGGTCACACTAAACATAGTCAATTCTTTGAATCTAAAAAGTTATCGATACGTGAAAATATATATTATTTTTTTTAAATGGTGCGTCTTCAGTTATAAAATAAGAATTTTTGTTTTATTTTATTTTAAAAAAGAGATATTAGTTAGTATTGTATATTTTATCTTGTAATCAAAAGATGAAAATGAAGTCTTTTGGTCACGAAAGTTATGAACAAAGTCAATCTCGCGAACATGGTTATGTGGACACCAACTTTCTCATGGGACATTGATTGTCGCAACGAAGAGCCGCCTGTGTAGAAATCACTATGCCCGTTCTTGTCACCACGAAGAGAAACCATGACAATGTCACAATGCCCATGGGATCTATTTCATCGCAAAGAAGAGTGACCCATGAGAACGGCAACCTCCACTTGGGATTGTCTTCGTCACAACGAGCCCCGGTGTTTTTTTCGCAATGAAAGGGCGCTGATTTTGCTTGTTTTTTCATTTGGTCGATTATTTATTACTCTAAGCCATTTCAAGAGTTTAAGAAAGACCACTACACTTGGTAAACTTACGTAAAAGCTTAAATCGTCTCATTTGGGTACCTAGTCGCTTCACAATGATACAATTAAAGTCATTTCGTCCATATTAAGTAGGACGCTACCCAGAGCAATAGAGGCTTATAGGTCTTTCAATACTCCCCGTGATACTCGAGGGACATGTGGGAACTCTTGGCTCGCCTGGTATCTGCGAACATTACATATGGAAAACTAGAGCTCAAATCTCAAATGAGCCCCGAAACGAACTATACATTGTCATCAACCAATCACGCTTCGACACATGACAAACATTATTTGTGAGTATAAATATAGAGGAGGACCCTTATTAAGTGAACTTGTTACTCTCTATGTACCTTCTATCTCTATAACTCTCTTTAGTATTGTAATTTCCGGCCAAGATCTTACCCTCACATGCCGAGGTGGTGTTCCGAAAATATATTTAGGGATCTCCGTTAACGGTGTGCTTATTCGCGCGTGTTACATATTGGAGACTCAAAAACAGAGTAAACGAGTGGATATTTGGACTTAGAATACCACTTAGACAAAAAATTCCAACACGCGGACAAGACGACAAATATTTTTAGTGTATCCTATTTGACTGAGTCAAAGTAGACACATCAATATAAATTCATTTTTTTGGCTTGATTCACTTTTTTTTTTATAAGCAACGGAACAACATACCTGTAAAGGTCAGTGTTTCTCAACCCCTAGAAGGGGCGTCACCCTGTTAATTGTTAGCTCACCCCTTAAACCCTTAAATCTTACTCCATACCGTTGGCACGGAAGCTCGAACCTGAAACCTCGAATGGAATCCAAAACACATCAACCGCTTGACTCAACAAATCTTTGTGTCTGATTCACTTAATCCTACAACAGGAAGAGCTTAAACCCAACCCGATCCGCAGCACAATTCTCCAGGATACCAACATAGCTAAATTCTTTCCTCTCATAGTGGAGATGGTAAGGTGTTTTGATTAATTTTATTAAAGAAATGAAAATGAAATGGTAATTATTTATATTTGTAACAAGACCTCCTAGTCTAGAAATTGTTCAAAAAAATGACAATTTTATTCTTTTTTTCAGTTTTTCATTCTCTTTTTAATTTTTAAATTCAAACTCTACTTAAATATATATAGATCCTTTCCTTTAAAATAAACCTATTGACTATCTTTAGGAGTCCAAATAGCCATGAATGTCATTAGCAAACAAATCTGCTCAATACAAGAACATGAACATGAATCTGAAATCTGCTCTAGACAGGAACATGAATCTAAAATATGTTCTATACAAGAACATGAATCTGAACCTTTTCATTTTCTTCACTATTAATACACCTACTTTGTTGTAGTTACCGAATTCTAGTATTGCACTGTTTTTTTTTTTTTAGTTTCTTTACTCATAAAATTAAAGCATCATTATTTAACCCAAAAAACATGATAATAGTTTATATTTACTGTTGATTTTATATTTTAACATGCATAGGTGTAAGTAATAACGTTTATATGCTTTAACATGTATACATTAAATCTTTCAAAAAAAAAAAAACATGTATACATTAAAAAATAATTTACTTTAACCTACCATTGCTTATTTTTAGGGAAAAAAATATTTTTTTAGCCCACAAACTATTATGAATGTGCGCAAACTTTTACTTTGTTAATTTAAGTGCACAAAGTTTTTTTTTTAAGTTGAGCTACACAATAGGGGGTAGCTCTCCCCTTTTATCCCAAAATCTCACTCCCCCCGACGCAATGAGATTTGAACCTACAACCAAAAAAACATGGAGATGTGTGTCTTGACCATTGCGTCACACCCTAGGGGCCAAGTGCACGAAGTTTTAGTTCAAAAGAAAAATTAGTAAGCGCTATTAAAATTAGATTAACAACTCCATTAGGGACTTACAGTTTGGTGACATGACTTTTAAAATGAGAGAAAATGATTATTTGAGGCGTGAAATTTAAAATATATTAAATAAAATAATTTTTTAATTATTTTGATGACGTGATAAGTTATGTGCTGGTTATGTGAGTTGTTTAATACAACCAGACTGTCACGTTAGCAAGATAATTAAATAAAAATAATTATATAATATATTTTATGATTTAAAAAAATATAGTTTTTTTTTGAAAAAAAATTAACGTCAAACAACTTAACGGAGGAACTAGCATCAACGATCATTTTGGATTTTAAAAAATTCAAGTACTAAATTAGTTCCATATAACAAAGTTCATGACCAAACTAAGCATACCATGTAACTAATCATGTTTTTTTTTAATAAAAAGGTGTAACTAATCATACTTAATTCAATAGAGATAGAGACAATGAAAACAAACTGAAATTTGAAAATTAAAATTTTCATATAATCAGTAAATGTATATCATTATGGAAACTAAAATTAATAAATAAGTTTCCTTATCGAAATTAAATTTTAAATCTGTCCATAAGATATCCACATAGCTTAAATAATATCTTCATATCTTAAAAAAAAAAAACGTAAACAAAACAAAATATCTTAACTGAACTTTAATAACTTCTTTTTTATTTTCTGAAATCTTTAACAACTTCTTTTATCTTAATACTTGTTTAAACAATCATGTTATGTAATTAGCTAACCAATAATTTTGTCAACATCATTACGCATAGGTCTCGATCAATCTTAATTAAGTTCAAATTCTCGACTCCAAGCAATTCTTAGGTGGCATTGTATAATTTTTTTTTCAACTTATGTAAATTGAAATAACCTTCTAAATTTTTTTTATGCAACATAATTTGATTTTTCTCATGCTTGATATCCAAGTTTGTTCTAAAATCTAAAATGCTACCTTTTTTTCCTTTTCATACCCAAAGTGTTACTCAAATCTTGATTTTAAATTCATAATGAATTTGACGGTTAGTGAGAGTTAACATTTTCGTTAACTCTCGCTGACGTAATATAAAAATACAAAATAAATAAATTCACGTTAACACCCAGTTAACTCTCGCTAACATAACATAAAACAAAAAAAAAAAATAAAAGACTCATATTAATAGCCACGTGACATTGACTAGTAAATATGAGGATTAAAATGTAAGTTTATTAATAATAAAATTTAAAAAAATTCATCACTTTCTTCTTCGCTTCATTGATAAGAAGATTTATAAATCTCGTAAAAAACTCATGAAGTTGTCCGAAAATTACTACTTTGAACTATACCAGCATTAGAGTTGCTACTTCATCTTCAGCCGGAAAATATAAAGCTAGAGCTAACTTTTTGTATATATTTTTTATTATTTTCTTCTTCCTCACTTTATTAACAGAAAATTTCACAAATCTCGTTGAAAAATTCATCAACTTGCTGAAAAAATCAAATAAATTCATGAACTAGTTTTTTTTTTGTGAGTTCATGAATTTTGCGGCGAGAATTATGAATTTTTGGGCTGGTTGAGGCGAATTGACTTCTCAATTGCAATTGTAATTGGTAGAGAGTTATTTGAGGTTCTAAAGAGACATTAGGAAATCATAACTACATATGATTTAACCGTAAGACCTATTAGGATCGATGTCGTGTGGGGGAGTATTTGGGCCTAACAACGAGAAGTTTGAGCTATTTGTCGTATGGTATGACTATGCGTCCCTTGCCACGCACGAATAACATTCAACATGTTGTTTCAGACACATTCAAGTGAGTCGTGCTCTAAGTGATGACATGGTACTAAGGTAGAATCGAACTGTCACAACATATACATATACATATACATATATATATATATATATATATATAAATAT
>JAYMTF010000203.1:0-45756 GCA_036897485.1 Pelargonium nanum
CTCATTGCGTGGGGTGGGGTGGGGTGGGGTTTTGGGTTAAAAGGGGAGAACTACCCCCTGTTATGTAGCTCAATTTTTTTTTTAAAAAAAAATCTATATCTATATCTATATATGAATTTGATTATTAGTTTATTACTTTATTTCCTAAGTTAATTAGGACTCACACCTTTGTATAATATGAACCAGCCACGTTGTGATTTACGTGTGAGTGTGTGTATATATATATCAATCTTGATTACACCAACAACAAAACCTAAAGAACCTTTAATTGTTCACAGGAGTGATCAATCATGGTGGAAAATAACTCAAATGGAAGCAAAACGATTCCTGTGGAAAAGAACTCTAATGAGAGAAAGGTGATTCGATCATCATCTTCTCTTACAAATGTATTTGCAAACGTTGGTGTTCTCTCATCGATGTTAACTCATCACGTGATTCATATTTTCTCTTCCGCTGGCGGAAGATCCATCAAAAGGAGCTACTCATTGCTCTCCTGACTCAATATAATCTATTTATAAACAACTTCGACAAGCCGGGCAAAAGTCTATTTAATCGGCATGTCATTGATTATTATCCTTCCATCGTTATGTTACTAACGGTCAAATCTTTTGATTCTTTTCCATGGTGCAGTGGTAACATTGATGTTGGTCCAGTTCACATCCACGCTGTTTATAAAGATTTGGTCTTATGTTGTCCAAACTCCTATGGTCATAATATTTACTATATCTGCAATTCTTTCACCGGACAATGGGTCGTCCTTCCTCCGCTCCCGCCTCTTGACTTTTCAGATTGCATGATTGATGTTGCTCTTTTTGCCTCTAACGAGGGTAATGGTAACAATATTCTCAAAGTTAAAGTGGTTCGTGTTATTAGTCACGCTTTACTCCCAATTCCACTATGCGAAAATAAGGATATGATAAAGGTGGAGATATTCTTATTTGATGACAATAACGGCGAGTGAAAAAGATGGAATGCACCTCAATCATGCTCCTATTTTTTAAAGGAATATGTGTTCTGCAATAGAATGCTAATTTGGTTGAGCGCGACATTGGACAACACCTATCATCTCACCTTATTCAAATTTCCCACACGTGTTGGTCATGTCGACCAAGATATTGTCAATTATACTTATCTTTCGCTTCCTCCTGGTTTCAAAAGAAAAACGGATTTGAGAATAGGAGTGCATAGGGGGAGTTTGCGAACAGCTCGTTTGAATTCTACGACCCCTTTTGACCGTCACAAATTGATTGTCTGGGAAATCAATAACCATAGTCAGGAATGGAAATTGGTACATGACCTAGATTTTAGTGAAGTGAATGACTTTGCAATAGCAAAAAATAGATACCAATTCCTGAATGGCTATGTTATGGCATTCCACCCACATGAGTCTTATATGTGGTTGTGCAATGTACGGGAAAAAAAGCACAACTTATTCGAAGGCAGCTTCCTCCGAAGGTGTGCAAAGTCTTCCCACTTATGCTTCCTTCTTGGCCTTCACTCATTTCCCGTCTGAGCGAAAAAAGAGATGCGGCCTTGATGGATCCTGATGAATAGAAATCGAGCATTATGATGCCCTTTTCCTCTAAAGTTTAGACTACTTAAAATATATTGTTTTTCTCAGGAGATTTGTGGAATCTTTTGTTTAAGGAATTATTAATTAATTGCCTAATTATACTCTATTTGTGGAATCTCCAATTAGTTTTATATGAACTATATTTCAAATTAATGCTTAGTTTTTATTTTATTTAAAAAAAGACATAGTTCTTTTACCAATTTCACATACCTCAGCAGAGAGACTCAAATTCGAAATCTCAAAGAGAACCCGAAGCGTTTAAACCGCGCTTGGCCCAACCTGCCTTGATATTAAAAGACAAAAGAAGATTATGTATGTTTTATATTATAAAAAGAGTATTAGGAATCTCAACCAATATTAATTGGCTGAGAGACAAAGAAAACGGATCCGGGCGGGGCGCTCCGCGCACAAAAATTCATTGGGGCGGGTATGAGTGTAAATAGCTGATGTGACATCACCTAATTGGCCATGATTTATTGGCTGAGACTCTAAGCCAATAAATTATGGCTAAGCCAATAAATCATAACTGAGAGTCTTTTTTCTCTTATAAAAAACCAAAAACGAAATTGACTACTACTTTAAATTCAAGAGATGTCAATTTTAGGACGAGTTATCCCAATAAATAAAATGAAATTGGACGGTTTATATCCAGTTCACATCCAGACCACCAAACACGACTTAGCAAGGTCAATCATTGCAGCACACAGACCCGAACCCCAAAACGACGCCGCATCGGAGTTCCATTACACCGAAACGCCGTCGTTTGACCTCGGCACCATCTTTTTTGTCGTTCTTTTTATGAACCCTCTCTGTCCTTTCAGTTGTTTTACAAGACACCCTCAGAGGGAGAGTAAAGTGCTCCTCAAACCCACATCTCTACCCTCTCTCTGCTTCGTTGACCCCCAAATCTCCCATCAAAACTCCAAGATCTGTTCACTGCGATCCCTAATTTCACTTTCTCAAGGTCAGATCTCTCTCCTTTTCGCTTCTTTCCGTTCAAAATCTCGCCTTTTTTTTGGTTTTTTCTCGCGATTTCTGACCAGTTCTTCGTAGTTTTTTTGGGTTTTTGTCTAATTCACTGTGTTTTATCGTTGGGTTTGTTTCAGATCTCTGTGGTTGGAAAAACCCATTACAGATTTTAAGGTTTCTGCATCTGGGTATGTTTTGATTGTGTCGTTTTAGATCTGGATCGAGAGGAAAGAAGGTTTCTTTTTGGAGGTTTGAACTTACCCAGTTCGGGTTTTGGGTGGTAGGGTTTGAGATATTGTTGCTTGAATTGGTGTTTTGTGTTTGTGAAATGTCTATTGTACCGATACCGAAAACGGATTCGATTCATATTCGAGAGGTGTGGAATGACAATCTCGAAGAAGAATTCGCTTTGATTCGTGAAATTGTTGACAAGTATAATTATGTCGCGATGGATACTGAATTCCCGGGCGTGGTTCTGCGCCCCGTGGGAACTTTCAAGAACATCAACGACTATAATTACCAAACATTGAAGGATAATGTTGATATGTTGAAGCTGATTCAGCTTGGTCTCACTTTCTCTGATGAGAATGGGAATCTTCCAACTTGTGGGACAGACAAGTTCTGCATTTGGCAATTCAATTTTCGCGAGTTTAACTTGACTACTGACATCTTTGCTACTGACTCCATCGAGTTGTTGCGCCAGTGCGGGATCGATTTTAAGAAGAACAATGAGATGGGTATTGATGTGAATCGGTTTGGTGAGCTCATGATGTCTTCAGGGATAGTGTTGAATGAGGGTGTCCATTGGGTCACTTTCCACAGTGGCTATGATTTCGGGTACTTGCTTAAGCTGTTGACATGCCGGTTCTTGCCCGACACTCAAGCAGGGTTCTTTGATTTGATCAATATGTATTTCCCGATGGTGTATGATATCAAGCACTTGATGAAGTTCTGCAATAGTCTTCATGGAGGCTTGAACAAGCTTGCTGAGTTGTTGGAGGTGGAGAGGGTTGGCATATGCCATCAAGCAGGCTCTGATAGTTTGCTCACATCGTGCACCTTCAGAAAGTTGAGGGATACTTTCTTTTTGGGGTCTACTGAGAAATATGCCGGTGTTTTGTATGGTCTAGGTGTTGATGGAAATTCCAGTTGAATGGGAATAATTGGGAAAATGGATGAATATCTGTAGACTACTTCAGTGTGGAACTTTTAGTTCTTGTACACTTCAGCAAAAGATTGTTGTGTTAGTGATGACCTTTTTTCTTTTGTTTGCTTTGTAAGATGTAACTTAAACCTCAATGGTTTTGTAGCTTGAGTTTCATGTAAATTAATTTACTTAGTGTTTCAATAATAATCTTAACTATTTTCAAGTTTTCTGCTTGGTTTACTTGTCCTTTTGATCATTTCGGTAGGTTTTATGGGAGCATGGTTGTCTCATTAAACGTATCTATCCCTCTTTTTACTCAATGATTTCTGGATACAGGTAGCTATATATGCACCTCATTGTATATACATTGTAACAGAATATGCATTTGTTATTGTGTATTTTTGGAGTTTCTTTGTTTTGACAGTGTCTGTGTTTACATTATGGTTTGTTTTAGTCCTTTTGGATGTAATTTTCCTTAAGTAACATAGATTGTATTGGCAATAGATGTTTGGGTTCAGCAGTTTTGTACCTATTGCCTTGAATCATGCAATGGTGTCAATATATAGCTGTCTGGTAAAGGCCTTCCTTTTTCCATCTGTAATTAGGCTTTGGTATTATGAGCATCTCATGGTGTTCTCGTTTTCTCGTCCGATAACCCGATTTACAGGTTATGCTGGAAGGGATCGTATTCGATGGAATTCAAAAGTAAATGAATGGCTGCTTCCATTTTGCAGGTTATCTGATACTTCCATGCTTGTTATGTCTTAGCTTAACTGAAACCAAGTTATAATATTTCACTACAGCTCCATCTGAATTCTGATACTGTTGAATCTCGGTACTATGTGCTATATTTTGTCATTGATAAGCTATTGATGGTTATTTATTACACACTGCACTGCAATGTTGCAGGATGAGAAAGGACCTGGTTTTAATGGTTTTAATGTTCTTAATGTTTTATCATTTATATTCATCCATCAATTCAAAGCTGCATTATTTCAACAGTACTTGATTTGTTTATGTGAAACCTTAACTCTCATCACTTGAGCTCAGTCAGGAAAATATGGTTGATCAATTTCTGGGTATCTTGATTGTTTTCACAGCTTGCTTTCATGATCTTGTTTCTCAACAAACAAAAGTAACCATAAATCATGGTTGAGATAGAATCTCGGTCATAGTTTATTGGATGAGACTCTCATAACCGTCCCAATGAATTTTTGGACGCGGAGCGTCCCGCTCGGGTCCATTTTGTTTGTCTTTTGACTGAAATTTCGGGCACTCGAAAGAGAAAAAAAATATAAGTCATGGTTTATTGGATGAGACTCTCACTGAATAAACATAATCATGAGGCAATGCCATCTCATCAATTAGCACCTATACCCGCTCTATACGCTCTATCATGATCCATTTCCTTTGCCTGTTAATTAAGAGTCTCGGACAATAAATGATGACCGAGATTTCAAACACTCTGTATGAAATATAGTTTATCTCATTTTCCTGATAGATAGTCACAGTCAAATGATAAACAAAAACCAGAGTTTTGGGTCTCCACTATCTCCCAACACTTCCTCAAATTAGGTGTCGACGTGGACCAGGTGCAACGTGGTGGGCCCACCCTCTCTCCCATCATCATCTTTATTTATTTTTGCTTCCAATTCAATCAACACTCCAAAAATAAAGATAACAAAAAATAACAAATTGCTAAAATAAAAAAAGAAAAATATAGTAAAAATATAAAAAAAATGCCACCCTGTAACTTTCTCTGTGTCTTGTTTGACCACGCGCCTCGTTGCCTTCTCAGAAAATCCCTCCTAAAACCAAAACGCACCGAACCCATCTTCCTCCTCCCTTCGCCCGAGTCCGCAACTCGTTGTCACCCGCCGACTCGCCACCGTCCTCTCCGATCAACTCGCTCTCACAACCGCCATTTCTGTGTCCTCACCGAATAATAATATCAAAGCAGTTTTTAATATTGAAACCAGATATTCGGATCCCTAGACCGAGGCGATCCGGATCTCACCCGCCATGCCTCACGCCCCGGTCCTCCTAGGGCTTCTGTTCTTCACCTTCCTCCACCTCTCTTGCCATGCAGATCCGGATCGATCCTGCTCCAGGAACTCCAGTCTCGTCGGCTTCGAATCTGAATTCACCATGGTTCGGCACCAGCTTCGCGGATTTATTGAAATCATTGACGACTGCTCCTTCCAGGTCTCCGAATTCGACATGCTCGCCGGCGCCGACGTCCACTGGTGGGCGGCCTCCTCCCTCGACTTTGCCAATCTCACCTCCGGGTTCGTCATCTCCGATCACAAACTCAATCAAACTTATAAGAATGCTAGTTTTGTTGTGCATTTGAGAGATAATGTCACTTGGGATCGGATCCAGGTCCTCGCGATCTGGGACCTCCCCACCGCCACCGATTTTGGCCACGCTGTTCTCGGCAACGGGACCAATGTGACGGAGGCAGCGGCGGCTCCGGCCGCGGCGTCCGGGGTCCCGAATGTCCCTCACTCGGCGCCGACCATGTTTGAGAATTGTAAGGTCCTGTCCAAGGACTATCGGGTGCGTTGGTCGCTGAATGTTGACGATGATTTGATTGATATTGGTTTGGAGGCGGTCACTGGGACCATGAACTATATGGCTTTTGGGTGGGCAAACCCTAATGCGACCTCCCAGCTCATGCTGGGGGCAGATGTGGCTGTTGCTGGGTTTACAGAGGATGGGATGCCATTTGTTGATGATTTTTTCATTACAGAATACAGTGAGTGTATGGTGAAGGATGGCAAGGCACAGGGGGTTTGTCCCGATGCTATTTACGAGGATTCTGGTGCCGAGGAGATGGTGAATAGCACCGAATTGGTCTATGGGCATCGGAAGGATGGTGTCTCCTTCATTCGGTATCAGAGGCCACTGAAGATGGTTGATCAGAAGTATGATGTGGAGGTGAATCATACTAAGAATATGACAGTCATTTGGGCGTTGGGCTTGATGAGGCCACCCGATGCTCTTAGGCCTTATTATTTGCCACAAAATCATGGGGGGCCACGGTCGGTGACTTTTGCGCATTTGGTGCTTAATGTTTCAGAGCACGTCAATGATTGTTTAGGGCCTCTTAATGCAGTTGATAAGGAAGATCAGGATTTGATTATAGCTGATGGGATTAAGCCACTGGTTGTCATGTCTGGCATGGCACTTCATTACCCAAATCCACCTCATCCTCCTAAGGTTCTGTATATAAACAAAAAGGAGGCTCCTGTGCTTAGAGTAGAGAGAGGGGTGCCAGTGACGTTTTCAATACAAGCTGGGCATGATGTCGCCCTCTATATTACTTCTGACCCGCTTGGTGGGAATGCCACAGTGAGGAACGCTACTGAAACCATTTATGCTGGAGGGCCAGATGCTCAAGGAGTTCAGGCCAGTCCAACAGAATTAATCTGGGCACCTGACAGGAATACCCCGGATCAAGTTTATTATCAGTCATTGTATCAGGAGAAAATGGGTTGGAAAATTCAGGTGGTTGATGGGGGTCTGCCAGATATGTATAATAATAGTGTTGTTTTGGATGATCAGCAAGTTACCTTTTTTTGGACATTGTCAGACGGTTCAATATCTATTGCGGCTCGGGGGGAGAAAAAAAGTGGTTACCTTGCGATTGGATTTGGCAGTGGAATGGTGGATAGCTATGCTTATGTGGGATGGGTTGACGATAAGGGAAAAGGGCGAGTGAATACATATTGGATTGATGGAAGGGACCCCTCAAATGTGCATCCAACACATGAGAATTTAACTTATGTGAGGTGCAAGTCAGAGAATGATATCATTACGTTGGAGTTTACGCGTCCCCTAAAACCATCTTGCAGTCAGGATAGCAGGCCTGAGTGTAAAAATATTATTGACCCGACAACTCCTCTTAGAGTTATTTGGGCAATGGGAGCTAGGTGGTCAGACGAACATTTAAGTGAGAGGAATATGCATTCTGTTACAAGCAGTAGACCCATACGTGTTCTCCTTATGCGGGGCTCAGCTGAGGCAGAGCAGGATCTGTTACCAGTGTTATCTGTACATGGGTTTATGATGTTTCTTGCGTGGGGTATTTTGCTTCCTGGAGGTATACTGGCAGTTAGATACTTGAAACATTTAAAGGGTGATGTGTGGTTCAAGGTTCATGTTTACTTGCAGCATTCAGGTTTAGCAATTGTCTTGCTTGGTCTTCTTTTTGCTGTGGCTGAGCTTCGTGCTTTCAATTTTGATGCATTTCATGTTAAGATTGGTACAGTTGCTATATTTTTGGCTTGTGCCCAACCATTTAATGCTTACTTGAGGCCTAAAAGGCCTGCTGAAGGAGAGCCGGTTTCTCCTAAAAGGATGATTTGGGAGTTTTTCCATTTTATGGTTGGCAGAGGTGCTATTATTGCGGGAATTGCAGCACTGTTCAGCGGAATGAAACATTTAGGAGATAGGTATGGCAGTGAGAACGTTCACGGACTTAATTGGGCATTGATAATTTGGTTCTTGCTTGGTGCAGTCCTGGTTGTTTATCTAGAATACTGTGAAAGACAGCGAAGGAAGGAAAGATTATTTGGAAGAGGCGGCAATTGGGTGCTGGGTGACCTTGACGAAGACGACTCTCTAGATCTCTTGAGCCCGTCTAGGAATCTTGGAGAAAAAGAGTCGCGCTCCTCTGGAAGAATGGAAATTCAGCTAGAACCCTTGGCGAGATAGATATGTTTTGATAATTTTGATTTATTGGAACCCACCATTGTTCACCAGTTTTGCAGATAGCCCCAGTTATACAAGGGATGACAATCCTATTCATTTTGCTCAAAAGGGTTTTTGCAGGTGTGCTGGAGTTTTGTTTATGAGTTATTGTATCTGCAACCAACCCTTCATCTTGAGCAGTAATTACACTACACTGTATTTTGTATACTTGATACAGCTTTTAGCATAGTGGAAGGTTACATCATTTTATCTTATCTATTGAATATAAAAGCACAAGTTATATTCAAGGCATATTTGCTTGGAAACTTAACTGTTGAATTGATTTATAGCAAATTCTCTTGTTATAAACTTATAATTTTGTACAGTTGCATAGTTTGAGTCCAATCTTATGCTAAGATCAACTTCCTTTCATAAATTGCAAGAGATGATGTAATTAAAATCGGTGATGCATAAGATTTCATAAATATTTATACATCGGCATTTTGAGATATGGGAGAAAAGAGGTTGACGTTAGCCGCTAAGACCTAGGTCATGCCATGGCACTTCTTACACATATGTGGGCGAACTTTGGTTGTGGCTCTGATTCTCTCTCCTAGGAACTTATTGAGCTCTTTGTGACCTAACCCATTTTGGCCTTTGGGAGTGATTCTAGGCATTTTCATAGTTTGATTGATTTGTCATTTTGTGATACAATTATTGTCTACACCTCGCTACTCATCTCAGCAAATTTAGGATCCTCCATCATCTTCCGGCATGATGTGATTCAATGTGTGTAACTCCAACACTTGTTCAAATTTCTACACACTTAAACTCGAGTTATGTGTTAGCTCTTCAAGTTTATATCTCTAGCTCTCTAACTCTCATGAGGCAGCTTCAACTCCTATGAGATAGTTACAAGTCTCATCTCCTAGGACTTAGCTTCCTATTGTCGAGCGACGTTACCAAGCACAAAGCTCCTTATCGTGTTACTCAAGACATTCTGGCAAAGTATGAAAAGACCTAACATAGGGATCCAAAGAGATTTCTCCTCATTTATCTAGGCTAAAATGTCAACATGGTTATCAAGGCATACCAAAATTCTTGTTCAAAGCTTGCCTTCTTAGCTTGTTTGTAAGAAATCTCTCTTCTTCCTTTTCCAAATCGCAAAACTTGTTGTTGCAATCATTTCATTAAACTCAACTTGTCCTCTAAAATCTGGTTGCTTGTTTTTAAGTTTTTGTATTTATTGTTATTCACCTAACTCTTTAAATCTCCTTTGTGAAGTTTCTTTAGCCTTTTGTTTTGAAGCTTGAGTGTGTCATGATCTTGTTCTAGAAACTTAAAATCCTCCATAGAACCTTGATATATGAGGATTTCCATCATCATCGTTGGTCTTCGGTCAATTACATCTCTGTGAGGGATAATGTAAACACGTTATGGAGGTTTTTAAGTACCTCTATTTAAAAGAAATTACAAATATTTGAAATATGCTAGTTAGTAGGTATGTCTAATTTATATAATACATGACATACGAAGTTCATTATATATATATATACGTACAGTAATAATGATAAAATTTATCAATATTAATTTTAAATCATTAACGACAACTGAAAGTGACAAACTGCGTCGCTGATTTGCAACACATTAGTAAAGGAACAAGCGATGTTGATAAACAACGCCAATTTCGCCGTTGATGATTAACAACACATGTAACAACACTATGATGATTGCCATTGCTAGTGACATAAACCACAATATCAATAACAACAAATTTTATTATCGAACAAAATTTATCGAAAAATCTCACACGAGACTAAAAAATAAGTCAATAAACCTGTCGAACAACGCCACACGAGTAAAAACCGAGTCAATTATGTGAAATATAATTAATGATGCAAAAACATTGAAAGCTTAGATGCTTAAAAGTTTAGCAAGCCATGAACAAAAATGTACGGAGTATAGTGTAGGTCAATACAATTTGCCTAACAAAATTATATACCACAAAATGAAAGTGAAAGGACAATAATGACCCTTGTCAAACGGACAAAAAAATTGTACTATACCGTAATTTCAAGTTTTGCAAAGCTACATATAAATGGTTTGAGATGTTAAATATTCTCGCGTGGTGTAAGATTAGATCCTCCTCCTCCTTTTACTTTCTAAACCCAGCTCCGGTTTTGGAGGATTTCATTTCAGAGATCCGAGAACTCCAGGTAATTCACTCGCTGTCTGCAACTTCACCGCCATTCTCATCAAATTGCTTTGTATCAGTAAAATCCTGATAATGGCCCTTAAATTTTTAGCTTCTTTTTTGGGTTAATTTTTGTTCGAGGTTTTTGGTAATGGGTATGGTGTTTTTGCACAAATACATGCTCTGATGTAGAGTATCGTCGTGTGGGTACTTGTTGGCTTGTGTCTCTGGGGGCTTCTGTTGCTGCCATGTGAGTTGAGTCTGGTGTTTTAGTGTGCTTTGCTTTGAATTTCTGCTCCTACAGTTTGTTTGTGACGCGGGTTTTAGGGTATTTCGTATTTGGGAATTGGCATTGAGATTTCTGTTCAAGCTGCGATTTTTCTACTTGTTTGTGTGTATGTGCATGTGCCATGAGGTTTTATGTTGAATTCTATGTGCCTTGTGCATCTAGTTTTTTTTTGATAATCAGTTTTTTAGTGTTGGGTCATAATTTCATTAAGAATACTTTTTTTGTTTTGTTTTGTCATGTAGAAGAAATGAGTAGTTTGGTTGAGAGGCTTCGGGCTAGGTCAGACCGAAAGCCTATTTACCATATAGATGAATCAGATGATGAGGCATATATTGACCCAAAAAAATTTGGGGCAGCTCAAGAAAAGTTTGAGAAGATAGTGAGGGAAGATACGGTTTGTTTCCTTTCCTTTCTCATTTCTTTATTTTTATTTTGCTGCTTGTATAATCCCAAAATGTTGCTGAATAGACTGCAAGAACAAGAATATACTCGCTAATGCATTTGGAACCTGAACCTTGACCGCAAAATTTTGCTCTCAATTTAAGGCTATGACTCTTTATGATTTGATTAATGGTTAGTTTACACCAAAACGAGATGAATGCATGCTATGACTAATTATAGTTTACGGCACATATAAAAGCAGTTTTAAATTTGAGAGGAAGAATTTGTAATAAAAAAACCCTTAAAAAGATAATCAATCCTACCTTCACGAGAAAAAATATTGCGGGAATCAAGTTAACTGTGCTACATATATGTTCACGGTGCACTTGCATGTACATTTTTTTTTATACATTCTCCTTTTCCCTAATGCCTGAATTATTTTGGATTCGCTAAAATTTTTTGTGAAATTATTTGTTAATTGTCACTGAATATTAGATACAAGTTGTTTCTTTTAGCAATTTAGCATGAGCGCCCATTCAAAACACAATTTGGTAGCCGCTGCTAGGCAAGCACAATTATGCTTGACAAATGTCTTGCAAAAGTTTATTGTCAATAATTTTTTTTAGCCGTGTGGTTATGCATCGGTCTTTTAAGATAACTAAAGAAAACATCAAGTGATTCCTTGCTGAATACCTTTCAGTGATATGAATTTGATAAAGCATCATAGTAGATGATTGACATTAAAAACTTACTATTTAATATTTTTTATGATGATGTTGAAAAAAATTGTGATAGAAAGTTATGATAAATCCCTTTATTATGTTGAGAAATAAAATCTTATGAACTTGCTTCTGACCTATCTTTTCTGTAGCTGTTTGGCATGTTGCACTACACGCTCTTATTTTAATATATTATAATTTTGATTAATTTTTTCCTGTCTTCCATAAATAGAAAGATGATTCTTGTCAAGCTTGCGGGCAAAGCAGCAGTCTTCTTTCTTGTGAAACTTGTACTTATTCATACCATCCAAAGTGTTTGGTTCCACCACTAAAAGCTCCTCTTCCTGGCAATTGGAGATGTCCTGAATGTGTATGGTTCCTTTATACATTTGGAACTTTATTACTTATCTTGTACATACATACCTCGTGCTTAAATAAATAGCTGAGTATATATGATTTTCTTTACAGGTAAGCCCCTTAAATGATATTGACAAGATACTGGACTGTGAAATGCGGCCTACTGTAGCTGGTGATAGTGATGCCTCTAAATTGGGCTCAAAGCAAATATTTGTAAAACAATATCTTGTGAAGTGGAAGGGATTATCTTATCTGCATTGCATCTGGTAATAGTTAGCAACATTCACAGATTGTGTTTCTTTTTTTTTTTTTTGCAGACCTTATCTGTGCCTTCAATTCTAATGGTGTGTGATAAATTTCTTAACACTGCAAAAAATCATATGTGCTACCATGGTGCAGTGTTTTGCTGTATTTCTTGGTCTGGCTGGTAGCCTTTATTTGACTATACCGTAGAATTCTATCAGTGCCTTTTCTCTACTCTGTGCATTTGATAGTGATCATATACTTGCTATTTTTTCTTCTCCTCAGGGTACCGGAAAAAGAGTTCCTAAAAGCTTTCAAGTCCCATCCTCGTTTGAAGACTAAAGTAAACAATTTCCATCGTCAAATGTCATCAAACAATAAAGCTGAGGATGAATTTGTTGCCATCCGACCTGAGTGGACGACTGTTGATCGAATTCTTGCTTGCAGGTTCAACCATCTTAAAATATGTTATCATTGTTGAATATATAGGCTATGTTTCTTATCATGCTCTTGGAACTCAGACTTGAACTGAATGTCAGTGGTTCCTATATTTGAAATTCTTTCAGCCAGTGCAAAGTGAACCCTCATATACAGGAATGAATTTTCATGAAGCAAAAAAATTGCTTTTGCTATGTCTAAATATGAGAAATGGGCAATTTATGTGTGTGCACAAGGTGTTTGAGGAACAGCTTTGTGTTACTTTATTAGCATACTTGCACAACAAAAAATGTTTATATATTACCACATCCTTCTTAGTTTTGATGTTGCCTTGTCAAGAAATCAGTCATATGCCTTGAGATGTACACTGTTGCAATTGTACCAATTGCCATAAAACTTAGCTCTTGGTATAGAGCTTTCACATCAGACTTGAGCTTGCCTTTGTGATATTATGTGCGCTTGGTGCACACTGGCTCAGTCCCATGAATCATCCAATGCCCTGGGCTGATGGTTGCTGGTTTTCTTTTTATTTGACGTCTAGTTTTCATATTGTATGCATATTTTATGGATATTCTCTTATGAGAACTTCACTTTGTCTTACGTGATAAGATTTGTGCCTTTTGACCTAGTAACCTATTTTGCATTGAGCTGAGGTACATGTCATTGATATGGATATTTCCAGCAATCGTGATGAACTGCCATTTTATTGTTTCTGATATGGTTCTTAACCTACTTATGATTGATTTCATTTTGCTTTGTTATTCTGCTTGTTAAGTAGCCAATTCACAAGCTTTTCTTATTTATGGAAATAATTTGTCTGGATGGGAAGGGGACTGATTATTGAATGCTGCAGGGGAGATGATGACGAGAAAGAATATCTTGTTAAGTGGAAGGAACTTCCGTACGATGAGTGTTATTGGGAATTTGAGTCGGATATTTCTGCTTTCCAGCCTGAAATAGAAAAATTTCATAGAATTCAGTCTAGGTCTCGCAAACTGGCTTCTAGTAAGCAAAAGAACAGTCATGGAGAGGGTTCTGAATCTAAGATGAAACAAAAAGAATTTCAACAGTATGAACAGAGTCCTGAATTTCTTTCTGGAGGAGGTACATTGTTTATTCTGATATATTCTTTCTGCAGCTTGGCTTGCTTTATATGCTTAAAGGTTGTGTTATTTAACCTTGTATATCTGAGTCTGAGTGTATTGTGGTGTAAATGAAGGCTCGCTACATCCATATCAGCTTGAAGGTCTGAATTTCCTACGTTTCTCTTATTCTAAACAAACCCATGTGATACTTGCTGATGAGATGGGTCTTGGTATGTACTATTCCTTTTTTTTTCTTTTCTTTTCCGTTTCCTGGAAGAGTTCTTTACATTATGATGATTGGAAGGTGCAATTGCTTTTGTTTTCATTTGGTTGCAGGCAAAACTATCCAAAGTATTGCTTTTCTAGCATCCCTTTATGAAGAGAACCTCTCTCCACATTTAGTAGTAGCTCCACTTTCAACATTGCGCAACTGGGAACGAGAATTTGCTACTTGGGCGCCTCATATGAATGTTGTACGTAAATGGAAATATTTAATTAGTCATTGTTGGCACAAAAATTTAATCCTGAAAGAATGTCTATTTGCTGCAGGTTATGTATGTTGGTTCTTCTCAAGCTCGTGCTGTTATAAGGGAATATGAATTTTATTTTCCAAAAAAGCATAAGAAGATAAAGAAAAAGAAATCTGGTCATATTGTTGGTGAAAACAAGCAAGACAGAATTAAATTTGATGTACTTCTTACATCATATGAGATGATTAATTTTGACACAGCATCACTGAAACCAATAAAGTGGGAGTGCATGGTAAAGACGTAAAGTATTGCATTCCGTCAAGTAAATTGCTAATTCTCATTTTGTCTTTGATCCTTATTGCTGATATCTGTATGCAGATTGTTGATGAAGGTCATCGTCTAAAAAATAAGGATTCAAAATTGTTTATTTCGTTGAAGCAGTATTCCAGCAGACACCGTGTGCTTTTGACAGGAACACCTCTTCAGGTTTATTTCAGATTATGACCATTGTTCTGCAAATACCTAGTACTATTGTGTTGCCTCCATTATTAGTTTTTGTCTCAAATCAAAGCTTAACAACTTTGCTTGCATATTTCAAGTTATTACCCATTTGAATGTCATCTATAAATGCTTTGTTATGTAAGCATGCTCCGTACTTGTTAATTTTTTCGCATCATTTCTATTATCTTACCTTTTTTTCTTAAAATAAAAAATTATTTTGGAAGTCCAAATAACATTTGTGGATTACCTATGGAGGTGGATGGATTCTGTTTTCCGTGATGCAATTAGGCTATATGCTTGGCTCTTTTATGGATGGTTCTAAATGAAACCCTGGCCGAACTATAGTTTGGTTGTAAGTTGTAATGCTTGATATCTAGGTGAGCACAGACCCTTTGTCTTGGACAACGCTGATTCTTTATTGACTTTTGTATTAATATCATTGTGGCTTATTTCAAACACATTGTACCTTGATTTAAAAAAACATGGTTGTAAATTTTGATCATAAAATGCCATATAAGGTATTCTAAAAGTCACGCCTTATTTTTGAGGTTTGGGAAAAATGTAACCTAGATGGTGGTTTGTACCTGAGAAACTAGACTGGCTCAACCTCAGATCTTATTTAATAGGCCTGCAAAGCTTAAAGTTTTGCTAAGACACCATGTTTTTTATAATAGCAATATATTTTGTAGTTGGAAAGTGCTTGTGGTCGAGATAATTGTGAAGATATTCTTTTTTATTTGCATCTTTTTCTGCTTGTTGTTGTTGTTTTTATTTATTTATATTTTTTACATTTGTGTGCAAATTAAACTATTGGGCTACATCAATATTATTCGTTGACTTGCTGAACTTTAGTGTTTTGCATAGAGTGCAAGTTTGACGTCGTGATAGTTATGCAGAAATACCCCCTCCCCCCATTGTTTCTACAATCTTGTGTAATGTGGTTATTACCGTAGTTCCATACTTCCATTCTATTTTCTGCTCCTTTTGCTTTAGTTATTTTGTTTTGAGTTGTGTGCTGTAAATGGTAATAGAAGTCTGGTTAGGTCGTTAGGATGCTGACATCTATTCAGCTTTGTTCAGGATGGCAATTTTGAATATATTTCTAACGGTGTTTGAAACTGCCCATCTCTTTCCTATTCTCAGTAAAGCAGCAAAGCTGATTTTTTTAAAAGATATTCAAATACTCCCTCTCTTTTTGAAGTAAAACTGGTTCCTATAAGTCGTGTTGTTTTATCATGATTGGCTGTATATGCTTAAATAAATTGGTTGCATATGCTGTATTTGTTGGTCTCAATCTTATGAGAATTCATTGGTTTATTTTCAGAACAATCTGGATGAACTTTTCATGCTCATGCATTTCCTTGATGCTGGAAAGGTAAATATATTGTCTCTCATAGATAAATATGGAATTCTGTGGAAAGCCGTATTCGTGAAAGTTGTATGGATCGCTTGGAGGGAGATCTTTCATATCTTTCGAGGTCCACCCTACAATATGGAGTCGAAAGCCAAAATAAATGATTTTTAGCCATTTTAAAAAGTCTTGAACCCCTTTCACGCTCATGTCACGCTGTGGTATTACAGATGAAAAAACCGCAAAGTCTTATCCTCTTTAACAAAAGAAAAGATGAGGAAGCTTCATGGAGGATAGTTCAATTCTTGTTAATTACTAGATAAGTTGCATGAAAGTTGAACATTTCTCAATCTTTGATGTTCATATACTTGCAGTTTGGTAGTTTGGAGGAGTTCCAAGAAGAGTTCAAGGACATCAATCAAGAGGAGCAGATTTCAAGGCTTCATAAAATGTTGGCTCCACATCTCCTAAGAAGTATAGATCTCACACCTAATGAGATAAATTGGTTTTCATTCTTAACTTGCCTTGCACTTCCTCCTTTTTGAATAAATGGCGTTTTAGAAGAAAAAAATTGTTTCATTATAAGTGTCACTTTACTATTTCAATGTAAAAATGTGCCATACTTTCCAATTATACCTCTTTTATCATTCCCAAGTTAGTTAATGAATAGTTGAAGACTACTGATTTTTTTCTTCAACAAGTTAAAGAAATGAACGATCAGGAGTGAGAGTTCCAATGAGTAAGCAAACAATTAAATAAGGTTAGATGGGTCATTTCACAGAAATTTCTAATCTGTGAATAACCTTGAAATCAACACTTATTTAGAAACGGAGGTAGTACATGTTTAAAGCAAAATAATGATTTTGTTTAAAACTGCTGGTTTTATTTATTTTTATTACTATAAACCACAGTTTTTATCAGTTCCAACAACTTCACCTTCAGTTGGTAGTTTTGAAAATGTTAGATTAAATGAAATTGAGGTCTTGCTTAATTTATTTTCTGTCATATACCTATAATAAAATAGGAAATTGATCTATTTTTTTCCATTCATTTTATCATTTTTACATTGGGGTTACTTACTATAGCTTGAAATCTGGATGCAACTGCAGGGGTGAAGAAAGATGTCCTGAAGGACATGCCTCCAAAAAAGGAACTTATTTTACGTGTTGATTTAAGTAGCAAGCAGAAAGAGTACTATAAGGCAATTCTGACTCGTAACTATCAAATACTAACTCGCCGTGGTGGTGCACAGGTGAGTTTGCATTTGTTCGCGAAGGATGTACAGTTATTGTATTTGGCTCACAATCTTGATAAAATATTTCTTGTGTCAGATTTCCCTTATCAATGTGGTTATGGAATTGCGCAAGCTTTGTTGTCATGCTTATATGTTAGAAGGAGTTGAACCAGATATCGAAGATGCAAAGGAAGCCTACAAGTAATCATAAACCTCCTATTATTGATATTTCCAGTCATTTTTGTGTTTCTACTAGGGCTGTTTTCTGGGTGGTGTATTTGTTCGGCATGTTCCATGTTACTTTAGAAAGCTACTGGATCGAGTTCTTTCTTTTCATAGATGTGCCAAACTATAATAATTGGTTGTCAAGTTTATTTTTTTCCTATTTGCCTTCTCTTTATGTTTGACAGACAGCTTGTGGAATCTTCTGGAAAATTACAACTGTTGGACAAATTGATGGTGAAACTCAAAGAGCAAGGACATAGAGTTCTAATCTATTCACAATTTCAGCACATGCTTGACTTGCTAGAAGACTATTGTTCTTATAAGGTATGTTTTGTCTATACTCTTCAATACATTTTGTTCCTAGGATGATAAGTTAATGAATTGTTTATGCATATGGGTCGTTTTCTTGATTCCAGGAATGGCAGTATGAACGTATAGATGGCAAGGTTGGTGGAGCCGAAAGGCAAATACGAATAGATCGGTTTAATGCCAAAAATTCATCCAGATTTTGTTTTCTACTCTCTACAAGAGCTGGAGGCTTGGGCATAAACCTTGCAACTGCTGACACAGTTATTATATATGACAGGTGAAGTTTTACTTCTGATAATTGCATAAATAGGTTGATAGATCATAGATGTGTTTAGGAAATGTGGATTTGCTTGGTATTAACGTTGCAATTAATCCATTTGTTGGAATGAAATGGAAGAGGAATTGATAACAAGAAACCATGTAATGTAAAATCCGACATGGTGATTGTGTGTGATGTGTCCCATTATAGAAAATTCCCTTTCAAAAACTGGCTGGTGGTCAAACTGGGTTGTTGACTGGTTTATCCGGCTGGGTCCCTTGGTGACGTGGAGATAGCCGACGTAAAAATATCACATTCATTAGCTTACTACTAATTGTCGGGAGTCCTTCTGGGCTATACGTGCTACAATGGCAATTACAATTGGATGCGAAGCTATAAAGAGCATCGCTAATCCACAAAAATTGTCTGAGTTTTGCTTCAGTAGTAGAGTAGTCGACCGTTGACTAGTTAGTTGTAGGTTCAAGTCCTGTGAGTTTGATATGGTTAAGAAAGTCCAAAAAGAAATCCATTTTTATTCCGATAGGATCCTAAGGAGGATTCAAGAAATTGAGGGAAGAACTAGACTACAAGATCATACTAAAACTCAGATTACTAAGGTCCTTTACTCATATATAGGATTTCCTTGTTGGAATTTCTATATAAACCCCTGCCGTAATACGTAATTATTAGGCTTCCGTACAAGCAATCTGTCTTTGTGACCGAAAAATCGAATACTTTTGGCTCGGACAAACCCAGTTTTGACCATTTCTGAATGGTGCCCCAGTTCATCTAAAAACTGGATTGGTCTATGGAACCTGCCCAGTCAAACCACTTAGTCTGGTATGGTTTTCACAATCATGAAAAATTCTTGATTAGTGACTTTATGAACATTGAAGATACTGATGAGTTCGAGCTTTATAGTAATGCTGGAGTTGAGCATCTTGGAGAGTAATATATATGAAAGGAGAGTAGTACGGATTTAAGGTATCAAGCCACATTTTCTTATTTGATAGGTTGGTTCTGTACGGAGGTTTTTTTTTTTTTTTCTTGTTCATTGTCCTCGTGTTCTGGCTTTTGCTTGCTTTTGGCCTGGTAGTTGATTTTGTGATTCTTTAAAGTTGCTGGTTTCTTGATATGTCTTGTTCGATTTATTTTTCATCTATTTGGTGTATCTCTGGTGAACATCCCATGCAGTGGGCTGCATCACTTCTGACATTTCCCAACTAACAATATATATGTATGTAGCAATGAGAAATTCAATATATGGCATCAAAACACTGAGTAATTACCCCTAGGATCACCTCTGCTTTCAGTTTCTTGACAAATTCTTTTGTTTCATTCCACCCGTATGCTCCATGACAGGGCAATAGTGATATCTTCCGGACCAAGCCTTTGGACTTAATCCATTATCTTTCTATCATAATGCATCCATTTCATATATCCTAAAATGTGGGTAGATTGTTGAGTAGGTGATGCTTATCTTGTACGCAATTTTTATTACTTGTGTTGCACTTGTGTGTGTTTGTGTTTAACTGATAGTAATATTCTGATGATCTTATCTTATTTAAAGCAAGAGCTTCCTGACTGCTGGTGGCAAGGATAGTACATTTCAACTAGAAACAATTTTTTTCTTTGAAAGAGAATGGATAACCTTACAATTTTTTTCTAATTATTTTTTATCCAATTCGGTCTGGTCCAGGACCGAAAATATACCTGTCCTGTCCACCTCTGAACCTTTGAACACTCAAACTAGCATGTCATCAATCTTTATTCTGCCATGGGGAAGCGTTTGCTAATTCACCTAATCTGTACCAAGAAGCAAGGTTGCCTATATTGTTTCCCGGTAAATATATGATGGGAATATATTACTATAAGATTTGTGATTCTGACAACTTTAACTCTAAGATGTTATTTTATGCCTCCATAACGTCAACTTGACACTTGTGCCTATGAGTTTGTGTTATTCACATTTTCTTGTGTATTTTCTGCTTCTACAGGTTTTTCTGTTTTCAACTCGTCAATTTGCTGATGACATTTTCCTTTTGTAGTGACTGGAATCCCCACGCAGATCTACAAGCAATGGCTAGAGCTCATCGACTTGGACAAACCAACAAGGTTAAAATATTATTCATCACTAATGTTCAGGCAGATTTTATTTTGCCCTTGTTGACTTCCTTATTTGAGGCACATTATTTTGGTGTTGCAGGTGTTGATTTACAGGCTGGTTACACGAGGAACCATTGAAGAAAGGATGATGCAGATGACCAAAAAGAAAATGATTTTAGAGCATTTAGTTGTAGGTAGGCTAAAGGCCCAAAACATTAATCAGGTATGCACCAAACTTGTAAATGACATTTTGATAGTCATACACATTATTGGAAAAATATCAATCTATGCAGTCCAATGACATAATTAGACACTGATGCTTACAAACTTGTTTGTAACATGTCCCTTTGTTTTCTGGATTTTTTTTCATGTCCATCTGAGTGCATGTCATTACTACACTGTTACATGTTCACACTTTATTAATTTTATATTAATTTTGGTGTATTCTTTGTTTTAGAAGTGTTGTTACTAGTATATTGGTGTATTTAGTCTAAGAATTACTTTAGCTTATTCGTCTGACTTTTCAACTTCTATTCTTACACTTACCGTCTTAAATGACAACAGCACATTTTTTATCTTACATGACAACAGCCTCTCTGCAGAAGCAGGGGGAAGGCTGTGTACATAAATGGCCCTCTCCAGGGCCTGCAAGGGTAGGAGACTCGTGCACTGGGCTGCTCTCTCTCATATTTTTTGCTCCCCCTTTGATTTAAAGATGTTAGCTAACTCTAGTAATTGATCATTGAATCAATTTCCAAGATATATCCCCATTGGCCATGATACTTAGTGTATGTTTGACCTAGCTTCTTCATCAACTTGGCAATGAAGTTAATTTTTTAGCTGTGTTGGGAAGCAGCTGCTGGTGTTCTAATAATTTTCTAAATTGCTTTTCTTGAAAAACCTTACTCAAACTGCACATCTTCCAAGGCTGCCCTTGGGTAAACAGCCCTCAGACTTCTACCTGTGAGTAATGTTTCTTATCTTATTTTAGCACTGTTCTCAATCTGCAATTATTGGTCGGTTTTTGTATGATGTTAGCGTTGCCAATGATGTGGTATACATACATCAAGTTATGCTTATTATGATTACAATTTAACTTAGAGTCCAGGTTGTTGTACAGATGTGCTCAAGAAGTAAATTCAACAAACAAACATAGAGATTTGACGAAATTGGAATCTTACTTATTTTGTAGGAAGAGTTGGATGACATCATAAGGTATGGCTCAAAAGAGCTGTTTGCTGATGAGAATGATGAAGCTGGAAAATCTCGCCAGATTCATTATGATGATGCCGCAATAGACAGGTTTAGTTTCTGTGCCTCTCTTGGTCTTTTAGCATTTAACTGTTCTTGCTTTAGATCGTTAGTGTAGTATGTTCCCCTTCTAGATTACTGGACCGTGATCAAGTTGGAGAGGAGGATGCTGCTTCAGAAGATGAGGAGGAAGATGGATTTTTGAAAGCTTTTAAGGTACTTTACTCATATGTGATGCAAGTACATTCTCTGCACATTGCTTTCTTGTGATTTGCAAAAGGAGCAGGTTGCCTGGTTATATATGTGGAGGTAGATTTATGAGTATAATATCCACTTATATTGTAAACATTCTTCATCAAGGCAAACTTAACAAAGATGTTGAGGGGCTGCATTAAACTTCTGGGACGTGGAGTGTCCATGCTGCTTGGTTTCATTTCTTTCCAGTTAGAATTGCCACTTTATAAGTGGATAGGTATGAAGCATCAAATGGTGAATTTGTTTGTGTTGGCTGAATCCAGAATGTATTGCTTCTACGGTCCCTATTCCGAATATTATGACACCTTTGCACTACATACTTTTGGTTTCAGCTGTTCACAATTGCGGACATATCTTAGACGACCTTTGTTTGCTTTCCCTTTTTATTGGCTTTGCATCTGTTAGCTTCCTGATTTGTCAATTTCATTTTTTTCAACAAATCTTTTTTCTCTTTTTGGTTGTCACGACGATCAGAATTAATTTCCTTATCTCGTGTTAATTTGATCAATAGAATGAAATAGAAATTTATATAGCAATATATGTAGCAGCAGCAGCAACAACAACAACCAAGCCATTTCACAAACAATTTCAGGCCTCTAACAAAACCCTTGGGTTCATCTCTTCTTGCATTCTCCTCCTCCTCCAATCTATTGTATGAAATGCTATCTCCATCATTAATCCAAGTGTTATCATGTCTTTCCTCACTAATTCTTTCCATGTTATATTACATGTATAAATGACGATGATAGAGTTATATTAGATGACTGGATCTTGTTGTGGTACTTGGTCTGAATGGTGTGTGTTTATGTCATAATACATTGATTCTGATTTGAGCAACTATTTTGCATGTAGCTGCGATTGTAGTTGGTGAAATAATTTGCTATGTTTTGTTGTTCTGTTAGGAGGAAATATATTTTAATTCAATACTTCTGTGTATCTATGCTTATAATTTTGAAGGTATATATGTATACTAAATGTACATGCATTCATATTGCAATAAATATTAAACAAGATATTGGCATGTTCTGGTCCATGTTCATTTCAGTGTTAAAACCAAAATGGCCACCAAAATGGTACAGACAATTTAAGTTAATACACAAATTTCCAGTCGCATCCATGAATCTTCCTGTATACCACAATCTTGCACATTATAGCTGCATACCAAAACTGTATAGATGCTGGAAATTCTAATATATTTTTTTTCCTACCAATTCTATCACAGAATTGTAGGCCTGTGTTATTTTTCTACTATAAATAACGCATTTAACAAAATAAATTATTTAAAAGAATCGTTTCCTATCTTATCTTGTTTTTCTTTTGGGTCATTTTCCTTGTGGCAAGAGCGTTACCATATGTGGTCAGTTTTCCCCCCCTCTCTCTCTCTCTCTCTCTCTCTCTCTAAGATACACTGAGATTGCTCTTTTCCCGTGCACATTTACTGTAAATAAGCTTCAGTAAACAATCAACTCTGTGAGGCATTTATTGAAAATAAGGTTTTTTTTTCCCCACCGGGTGATACTTCATTGCATTCCATTTCTTTTGTTAGCTTTATTATTATTTTTTTCAGTCATAAGGTAAATAGTCCAAGGGTCTTCGATTTATGATTTTTTGGGCTAGTCAGGTAGGTCGCATTTTTCTGATGCCTATTAAACTTGAAAAATCTAGATTTGCATATAGGCTGAGATTGATGAGTTGCTCACAGGCTTTGTTTCTAAACTATATTTGTCAAAATGAGATTTGTGTCGTGAATTTTAAGATGCAGTATAGCATAAAATGTAAAAATAATGTTATAGGCATGTGTAATTGTAAGCAAACTAGACTTGATTCGGAGTCCATTGGGAATCACTAATTAGTGTGGTTCACTCGTGTATTTGCATTGCGAGGCCTCTGAACCAAATTAAGTTATAAGACTGTGTGTATAACAATTATACCCTTGATCTATTCCTGTGGATTTCTTTTTTGAATTACAGGTGATGTTTTGCTTCAGCTTATTATTTCTATACATTGTCTCATAATAATTGTGAATGAATATTGTATGTTACAGGTGGCAAATTTTGAATATATTGACGAAGCAGAGGCTATAGCAGAGCGCGAGCGAGAAGCACAAAAGATAGCCATGGAGAGTAAAGCTTCCATAAGTAGCAATCCAGAGAGAACAAGTTACTGGGAAGAATTGTTAAAAGGCAGATTTGAAGAGCACAAAGTTGAAGAGTTCAATGCCTTGGGTAAAGGAAAGCGAAGCCGTAAACAGGTATTGCATTATGGTTTCTATTCGAGGAAAGCATGTTGTTTCATTATTGTCGCTGGCTTTGGTTTTTAGTTGCTTATTTATTTATTTAAATATTATTATTCTTACCCATTCAAACACTGTTCTTGAATTTTTTTAATCTATTTTCTGGTACTTCTCTTCTTAGTTTTAGTTATGCCTGTGTTCAGATGTGTTAAATCAATATCTAAAATTTTGCTATATAGAAACTAAGCAAACTTTATTCTCTCTAGAAGTATGATTAATGTGAGCTCTTGAATCTGTTTTAGATGGTATCTGTTGAAGATGATGACCTTGCTGGTTTGGAAGATGTAAGCTCTGATGGTGAGGATGATAACTATGAAGCAGATTTGACAGATGGTGAAGCAAATTCATCTGGCACAGGTGTTCTATATGGGAAGAAGCCTCAGAAAAAGAAAGCTCGCGGTATCCCTTTTCTACCTTCTAGTGTTTTCTTATGCTACTTGCTAGTGTTTAATAATAACATATTGCTCATACTGGAACTTTTGTATAAAATCTTTTCCAGTGGATAGTACGGAGCCGCTTCCTTTGATGGAAGGTGAAGGGAGATCATTCAGAGTACTTGGTTTCAATCAAAACCAGAGGGCTGCTTTTGTACAGATTTTGATGAGGTTTATATTTCTTTCTTTGTTTTTATCCGTGTGCCATTTAACCAATTTATATATGATTCTGTGTCCGGTTGTATTTCAGGTTTGGTGTTGGGGAGTTTGACTGGAAAGAGTTTACTGCTCGCATGAAGCAGAAAACATTTGACGAGATACATGAGTAAGCATAAATGACATCTCTGTCTGTTGCTTATAAATGTTGAATTTTTGTTAGTACTGTCTTGGTCATATCTTTTGGTACAAGTGTATTTTCTACTTTTTGGATTGGATGACCTTCACGGACTTGTTTTTTAGGATTACTAGTTAGTACATGCTTTCCCTTTCTCACGTGGTTAACTAACTCGTCTTCATCTTATTGATAATTATAATTTCTCAGTAAGCGCAGTCAATTTTCTTTTATCTAGGATTGTGCAGTAATAGCGCAAATTTTAATTAGTTACAATTTCGGCATATCAACTAGGGATTACTGTAGCTAGTAGCTACCATTATAAATAAATTGCGTTTATTTTCCATGTCTATGCATGTGCTTTGTATACTGGTATACATGCATGTTTGTCATCAAGCACATAAGAGAAATTGACAAGAGCATGTAAAAATCTAGTGTTAATGGAAAGCTAAAAAATTATTATAAACAAGGTTGCTTTAAATAAATCCATTGTAATTTAACGTTAATATATGTTTGAGGTCTGAATTCTGGGCAAATAAAGCATTGAAGGTTGAGTTAATTGAAAGAGCAAATTCCTGTAGAAGTCATTTTTGTTTTCTGTCTTGATAAAGCAGTAATGCTTTCATTTTGGTTTCTTGGTTAATGTTAATGGCTTTCTGTTCTAATGTATAGAATTTCTCTTTATGGGTATATTTGATGATGATAACTTTTCTGTTGTCAGATATGGGAAACTTTTCTTGGTTCATATTTCTGAAGATATTACTGACTCACCAACCTTTTCAGGTGATCCTAACTGTGTTGATTTCATATCCTCTTTTGCGTCAGTGACTCAGTGTTATTTTATTTATTTATTTATTTTATATGTTTGAATCTTTACTAGCAATATTTCATCTCTGAAATGTTTTGATTGCAGATGGTGTTCCCAAAGAAGGCCTTAGAATTCAGGATGTTCTTGTTAGAATTGCAGTCCTGCTCTTGATAAGGGACAAAGTATGTTCTTTCACGAATATGGTTAAAAGTTTGCTATTCATTCTTCAATATCATGTGATAGGTTATTAAGCAAATAATCATTTTTGTGAAGGTTTTATTTATTTATATTATTTTCATTTTTCTTTACAATTTAACAGCTCTTGTTCAGTGAAAGCTAGGTTCAATTTAAGTAAATGTCTTGGGACTTCCTACAAAATCCTAGTTTACCAGATTACAAGGATGCATGCTGGTTGAGTGTATTAATACTTTTTTTATGTTTGTTTTGCTGAGTGGCAATTATGGGTTATATAGCTTTATCCTTATAATGCTACCCAACACTGAGAGCAAGACTATCTGAACTGTTTACTTAGTTTTATTTTGTCTAGTATTTAAGTTGAGATAATTGGTAGAGATACCGACTTTGATCTGACCTTTAAAAAGTGCCTAGTTTCTTGTCCTTTGGATTGTGATTGTTACCAATATGTTTGCCTTCTTTTTTTGCGTTGGAGAAATGTATGTGTGTGTACATAAATTCCTTACGAGGATATAGTCTTCCCCATAGGAATATAGTTTTATATACTGTAGATATCACAGTTTTTTATTGTTGAAAAATAGGTGAAGTCATCATCAGAAAAGCCCGGCTCCCCTCTCTTCACTGATGACATTATATTACGCTATCCGGGGCTGAAGGGTGGAAAATTTTGGAAGGAGGAACATGATCTATTATTGCTCCGTGCTGTGCTAAAGTTCGTAATCCCTTTCAGTTTATTTATTTTTATTGTTCTTCATTTTTCGTATATGTTTCTTTACTGACAATGATTTCATGTGCACATGTCGTGAAAGCATTGTATCTCAAATGTTGATTAATAATTAGCCTATAGATGTTTCTCCATCATTAATATTCATAAAGTTTAGCATAAATTAATGTGTGTAACAGTAGTTGTCCTATCAACTTAAACCAGATTTAATGTGCATTCTTTGATGTTTTGCTATTTGGTTTAATCAGAATGCTCAATCCTATTGAATTTTAATTTTATAAGATATAAGTAGGCGCATCATCTTGTCATTGATGTGGACTAGTGAAGGTGTAATATATTTATATCTGTTCATTAAGTGTGGTTTTTATTGATTGCATAAACACATGTTTCTGGTGGTTGGCCGCGTGTGTATGAAATTGGTCGTAAGTAGGTTTGGAAACATATATTTCTGTATGTTTAAGTATGTGTATTTCCCTCCACCCAAATATTTTGTGAGTGAGATAGTTGCTTTCTCAACGTAGCTTTATTTCTTTCGAAACACGGTTAATATTATTTGCTCCGTTATCAAGTCCTGAACTTATGAAGTCTAGTTTCTGTAATGAACCAATTTGTTAACATACCACTCGGTCATTTTCTATTATCATAATGGTACCAAGGTGGGTGTATCCTGTTCTTTTTTTGAACTCAATATCCATGTGTCTAGACATAATATATGTATGTGTGTGCGTCTGGTAGGGTTTTAATTATGTTCTTTTTTACTTTCTGAATTTTGTGTGCAGAGTGGGGCATTTATGTTGCTTTATTGTTACATGTCCGTGATTTGGACTGTTGATTATAAAATCAGACTGTTTTTCTTTTCTAAAATGGACTTGGCTTCAGTTCGTAGCTGATGGGAACAAAAGAACAATTTCAGATGGCAATTTGTATAATGTGCATCTGATTGAGCTTACTTTGCTCATGGCGCTATTTTATTTTATTCTATCGTCACTGGACATAGGGTTGGACCCTGCCCCTTATATAATGCCATGTTAGTTTCCTAGTTTTGCTACTAATTTTCTCTTTGTTGAATCATTAGGCATGGGTATGGAAGATGGCAAGCAATTGTTGATGACAAGGAGTTGAGGATACAGGAGTTAATATGTCAAGAATTAAATCTCCTCTACATAAATCTACCCGTTGCAGGGCAAGTTGTCTCACCAGCCCAAAATGGTACTACTGCATCTAATGCCGGTGCACCTGGAAACCAGTCTAATGGAAATGCTACTGGAAAGGATATGGCTGCTGATGGTACACAAGGAACAACTGCTGCTCAAGGAATAACTGATGCGGCAAGCCAAGGACAGATGTATCAAGATTCTTCTGTCCTATATCATTTTAGAGATATGCAGAGGAGACAGGTCGAGTTTATCAAGAAAAGGGTACTTCTCTTGGAGAAAGGGCTTAATGCGGAGTACCAGAAGGAATACTTCGTAAGTTTTATTACATTCTGTTGCTAGTCGTTTGTGTTCTGCTTAGTTGCATTTGACTATTGTGCAAGAAGGAATATTATGAGAGAATCTATTACCTGATTAGATGATGGAATCAAATGCGAAGTATGGTATTCTGTATTCTAGTTGGTAGGCGTCACCTAACTTGCTCTGGAGAGGTGTTAAAAAAAAAAAAAAACTTGCTCCGGAGAGTGGAGAATAGATTCATGTGGTAAACTGCTAATAAAATCTTTCTGAATAAATGAGTGAGGCTTGGTAAAATAATTACAAGGTTCCTAGTTCCAATCCCCGTAACTGCGGTGGCTATTGCCTAAAAAAATAGCGTGCATTTCTTTTGTCCAACTTTTTAGTGTTAATTTTTATCTAGAATTGGCATCTTTGTGAAGCAAATAATCTTTAGAAATTTCATAATCCTTAGACATCTCTCTTTTCATCTAGGTTACTTGGATGCAATGTCATCTAAATGTTACTCCTGGATTTAAAGTCATAACTGTGTATAGTTGAATCTGTTTATTGTGGCATTAGTTAATTATGCTAGTAATTTGAAGACCAAGTATGTAACAATCATCGGTACAAAGAGTAGATATATGGGTCCAATTTTAAATAGTCGAGAGCAAAATAATATATATGAATTTTGCTACTGGACCACGGACTCATAATTCCCTCTCCCACATTTACTGATCTCAGGGTGAAATGCGATCAAGTGAAATGACTGGTGAAGAGCCTGAAACCGAACCTAAGGCCACAGATTTGCCAAGTCCAAATTCTATGGGAACTGGAACACAAACGGTTAATCAAATACCTCAACTAGAAGCAATAGGTAAGTGTTATGTTATTTCTTAACCTTTAGTCTGGCAGCTTCAAATTGTTTACCTTATTTTATTTATGCTAGTTATACGCTTTGTTGGTAACTTGGTATCATTGATCATTATACTTTCTTGTGTTTTTTTTTTATACATTAGTTTTTTTTTTTGGTGAGACATGATTCTATTTTTGGGTCTTGGTTTTGTGACAATAGTAGTTCCCATGTAACATTCAACTTGCTTTGAGTCATCATACAGATATCAACCTTGTCAGGGCATGACAGGGACAAACAAAATGTAACCAAAACGAGCACCACATCCAATATGTATTGTCGGATTATGGCTGCTTGATTTATTAGTATGTTCTAGGTTAATCAATATCGACCATTGGGCTGAGTCAATATTTATTTGTCTTGCTCTTGATGAAAACGGCACGGATCACTTGGACATTTTACACAAATTTGTGATTCTTATTAACAATTGTCATGGGGAGGGGAGTGCTTTGGAAGGGGCGTGTATAACTAGATAACATCATTATTGTTTGCTGATCTACCCGTGTGTTTCTTTTGATCTGTTAACTTCATGGGTATAATCTAGCAACTACAAGTAATGCAATTCTGGTTTGTCCATTTTCAACTCACTGGGGATCAATATTTGGCTTATGCAGGTTCTGAAGAAATATCTGCAGCTACTTGTGATGACAACCCTGATCGCTTGGAGTTGGCTCAGCTTTATAATAAGGTAAGGTTGCATTTGGATTCTTAGATTTGATTTGAAATGTTGTATTTCAAATACAAATATACTGTTGGGGGAACCATAGAATTTCAAATGGCAAAGTAAGAGTTGCCATTTGAAATCTCTTTGCCATTTGAAATCTCATGTTGTAGGCATTTTAAATAATTAAAAATTCCTATTGGATTTTAACCAAATCCAAACTTAAATTATTTGTGCATCCAAACATTGGATTTGGCTGAAATGCAGGATTTCAAATGAAATCCAAGAATCCACAGACAATTTCATTTGTAAACACTTGTGTAATCACATATGTTTGGATCTAACTTCTAAGCATGACCCTAATGTAAAACGTCTTCTAAGCATGAGAAAGGAGACCTGTACATATAAAAGACAAAAATGACGGGCAGGCTAATGAGTATTTTATTTTCTCATTCTTTTCATAATATTGGCAGATGTGCAAGTTAGTGGAGGAAAATGTTCCTGAATCAGTTCAGACATTGAGCGACCAACCAGCAAGTGTGAAGTTGAGGATGAACCTCCTTCCATTAGAAATGATTTCTCAAGACATAAACCGAATTCTGTCCCCCGAACAGCAAAATACTTCCACTGCACAACAAAGTGAGGCCGAATCGGAGGACAATACTGGGAGACCTGGCCAACAAGATGATGAAGCTAAAGCTGTGCCGGAAGGGGGGTTGAATGATACAGCCACAGAATCTGATGCTTGGGGGAGTAGATCACCAAGTAATGTCACATCTCTGAAAGAGCCAACGGAGGCAAGTGGAGATGATGTGGAAATGGAAGAACGGAAGGGTGAATCTGACACCGGAAATGGAAGTGGGGAAGAGCAAGAGGAAGACAAGGTCGTCGTGTTGAACGACTAATTTTGTTCAATATGATTACATGAATTATCCCATCTTAAATGTTTGTTGTGTGACTTTGTAACAATCTAATTGCTTAGAGCTCTCAGTACATGAACTAGAGATTGACAAAACTTTTAAATTTGTAATGAAATTATGCCCTTCCTTTTGTGTCAATGTCTTTACAGGATGAATAGTTGATTTCACTTGTTGATTCAAGTCTTGTTCACCTCAAGTTGAACCAACTAAATACTATATACATACATATGTTAAATATTTGTATATATTCATATTATATATGTTAGGTTAGCCATTGGTGAAGAAATATAGACAGAGAGGTAGTGATGTTTGGAGTATGTTGAAGGCCATTTTAATTTTCAACTTGGTCTGTAGATCTTCAATGACATCACCGGACACAAGATCGCGGAATTTCCTCGCTTCCTTTTCGTTTCTTTAGCTTTAATTTTCTTATGTATGAAGCTTAATAGCACCATCTATTTGGTACTTATAATATTGTTTGTTCTTAATTTAATCTATATATGTTATGCTATGTAGAAGATAATGCAGAAAAGAGAGCACAGGCAGAGCCAAAAGGAGGATTGATTTGGTCATAAAATAGTAAGAGAAAAAGGGAAAGGACAAAAAAAAAAGGGATGGATGAGAGTAGGAGAAGAGCTGGAAATGAGGGAATTTGCTGGGAAAGTAGAGACAAAACAGTGCTTGAATTGCACGCATGTTTTGTTGCTCTCAAGCACTCACTACTTAATTAGTAGCTACAAATACAAATACATACAGTCCGACATGACAAGCTGTGTTTTCCAACTCACAACCCCAACCTTACATTTCTCTTTCTTTTTCTTAACGTTGCTTCCAGTTTCATGATAATCAACGCCCACCTACCTCTATATACTTTACTACAATTGCTTATATATATATATATATATATAAAGTTACTTTAGTTTGTTGCCTTAGTTTTTGCTTATTGCGTGTATCGATTTCTCTATGGTTTACATATTGTAGATTCTATTGTAATGGAAGTCTATGGAATGGAATCATCAATAATTAATCGCATTCAACTTCAAACCAATATTATATACAATTATAGCTTCTCGATCATAAATGTGGGTCTTACTTGTCTACTACTTTTGCTTCCCATATATATAAAAAGATTGTATGATTTTAGGTAGAGTTCGTTTAAGAAATTTTAATTGAATTCTAAGAAATTGAGAACATGTTGGGTGTTATAAATTTATAATTATTGTGTTCGTTTTACTTTTTTAGAAGAATGTGTTTGTAATTAAAAAAATTCTCTTTTGTAAGATTAGTTAAATAAATCCTAAATCTTAGGAATTGAAATAACACATCAACCATGTTATTTCAATTCCTAAGATTTTGAATTATTGAAATGATGGGATTAGTGGATCCCACAAATTGAGTGTTTAAAATTGGGTATTCAAATGTAGGAAAAGTAAGTTCTAACTATTTTAATTAAGTTAAAAAATAAATTAAACGAACGCTACCCTTCATTTCAAAATGTTCACTCTTGTACTTTCATGATAATGTGTTATAACAAACTTACGAGATACTTTTTTTTAAAGCAACTTATTAGATATTAATTAACTTATTATATGAATTTTCAAATGACAAAAAAAAGGTGTTTAGGATTTCAAAAAGTCGCTCTCTCGTTAGGTTAACGAGTTCTTGTCATGTTTCCAAGCGTTTAATTTTATTTGTTAAGTAAGAATTTTCAAATGACAAAAAAAAAAAGGTTTTTAGGATTTCAAAAAGTCGCTCTCTCGTTAGTGAGCGGTGTTCATGGACGCTAGTGGTGAATATCATTTTGATATGTTGTCGTTCTGTGAGGCGCTTAGATGGATTTGTAGACCCGAGTTTTCAAGAGGACGAGGTTAAGTTTGATGTGCTTCAAATTGGTCAAGCTTTGCAAGCTGGGTAAGGAGGACATTAGTGTCTTTGGTCTAATTACTGAGTTAGTGCAGAGAAATTTTGGGTGATGGAAACGATAGCCATCACGAAAATAGTTAGTTGGGAAGCGGAGAAGAAATAAAACCAAATATTGTCTGAGAGTGATATATTACAAGTGATTAAACGATTCAGGATGGGGGTTGGGGGGCTTGGATAAACAACCTATAGAGATATATTTCTAGCTAGTTGTGTTTTTTCTTTTACTTGAAAGTCTGCAAATCAAACAACTGGTCATCAACCTAATTTTAGGACGGAAAGAGTAATATTGCTGTGAATTAACAATATTTTCAATATGAAAAGGTTCATTTTCATATGTATGGTTATCACAGCTAGCTAGCTAGCAATATGTAGTGCAGAGCCACTAGTTATAATTGTTAGCAGCTAATAATAGTGCGCATAATTAAAATAGTTAGGGTTCTTAATTTAGTAGGATAAGAAAGAATCAAAGATTTTGCTTTAGTTAATTTTGGTTTACTCGCTTTCACGCTTTTCTTATTGGGCTGCTTAACTACTTTGCTTAACATTAGTTTAATTAAGTGATCATCATATATATTTATATTTATTTATTACGGCGCCACATTAATTTTTTATTAGATTTCCCACCATCACATTGCTTCTACTTCTAGGACAACATTAATTAAACTATATATGTATTAAAGCCCTCAATCATTAGTGTCACACGTACATACACAAATGTAAATTATAGCATATTTACCGATGGTTGACGACGTTATGAAATTGAATAATGACTTGCTATTTGAGACATGTTACAATATTTATAATGAGAAGAAGTTTTATTGTACACAAAACACAACTATATGTAAGGTAATAAATAGTTCTTTCGTTTCAAAAAAATTATCCACTTCAACAAATTAATTAGAACTATTTGAGTTTCGTTGTAACAAGCGTTATTCTAACACTAAATAACACATTGTTAATAATTTTGTATATATGTATAAAAGCAATGGTGTACCAATTAAATTACTCTCTTCGTCTCATCTCAAAATGACTAAATGAATGTTTTGATTTTTGTTTGAAGGAATGAATGTTTGATTTTCATTTTCAAAGCAATGGTGTACCAATTATATATATTATTTTCTATCCTAAAATATGTGTTCTAACAAAATCAATGAATAGTAATAAAGTACAAATGATACAAAAGTTATGAAAAATATCATAAATTCTCTCCCAACTCTATGCAAGAACCTAAAAACCATGGACCATATATAGACATGAAGATGATGTCTGTCAAGTGACCCACGCAAGCCACTGTTTTCCATATTCTATTGAGAACAAGAAGAAGATCACAGTACTAAATACTGATAACGTGTGAGGTGGGACCATGATGAGAGAGTGATGATCGAAACTCTGAGTTTTAGAGCATTTGATGAAGACAGGTAGGTCCATATTTCAGTCAGTGGGAGCCAGATAATGCCAATACTACCTACACCACAGTACCATGCAAAACCGGCCATTTCCTTTCATATACCTAATCAAAAGCCAATTCATCATAAATCATTCACATTTCTACTAATCTTTAATTTCCTATATTAAATTCCTATAAAGACACACATGTCTGGTATAGCTCGCTTCCTATATATACTATTCTTCTTCACTAGCTTCTTGTCTTTATATTTACACAAACCACAACCCTTCTCTTCATCAATCATCACAAACAACAATTATGGCCAATCCTTCGGTTTCTGTCCGAAAAACTGTTCCAGTGTACCCCAAAACCTTGTGCCCTCCGAAGCTTCTGAGGCTGTCCAATTTGGACAGGCAGTGCCCTACTCTCATGTACCTCGTTTTCTTCTACAAGCCCTCTCCGGTTTTCCAAAACCTCTCTCTCGAATCGGTTTTCGAGAGCTTGAAGTGTGGGTTGGAGGAGACTCTGGGTATATGGTACCCAGCTGCTGGTAGGCTCAAGATGATGACCAGTGGTAATAATCAGATGGAGCTTTGGTGCAACAACAGTGGTGCAGTTATGGCTGAGGCTGTGACACAAGTTAAGATGGCTCAGCTTGGTGACCTGTCTCAGTACAGTGAGTTCTTGGAGGAGCTGGTGTTTAAGCCTGGTTTTAAACAAGATTTCTCCGACATGCCTCTGGTTGTTGCTCAGGTACATTTCTTGAATTATTACAAACAACAAGGATGTTTCTTCTTGAAAACATTCCTTCTTGAAAGGTTTATAAACTTCTTATTTTTTTGTCCTCGTTAGGGTTTCCTTAATTTATTCTCGTACTATACTATAGTTTTCATGTTCATATAGTACGCATCCACTTTTCTTATGTTGTTCTCTCCTTGCATGTGTCAGAGGGAAAAGCTAGCATGGTGCATGTCTAATTTATATGCTAGTTCATACATATATATATGCAGCATCTTCCCAATTTCTTGAAGAAAAATAATGAAGATGATGATTTTGTAACAAGGTGGCAACAAAGAAACCAAGGCTTGATTAATTGTTGTTGTTCAACTGTCTCCGATACTAAATTAAACATTTACTTTAGCTACATTAATGCTTATTTATTTTGATAAATATTGTTCAAGACACAACACATATGATAGGTGTTATAATAGCCAACACATGTTTTTTTGTTATTGATAATTAAAAGCCAGAATTTTATTTATGTAAGACAAATAATTTAATGATAACAAGAACAGCAATACAGGACACAACACAAGACTCTAAAAACTAAAAGCAATAACAAAAGTAGATAGAAAGGATATTAGATACATCCTTAATATACAACTATACGAGTGTGGTTTTGGCGTTTTCAGTCAACTTTGAGTGTATTTAATTGACGTTTTCAGTCAACTTTGGAGCGTACCCACTAGACGCTTCATGAGATAATTCATATGATGCAAGTTTTGAATTGAGATCTTATTATTAGAAGAGCTTCTTATTTGTCCGTTTGGAAAGACACTCGATTCTTGTCCCAAAATGTTTGATTGAAATTAGAAATTTTCCAAAGATCACAAACTTCTATCCTTAACCGTGGACGTTGACTATAGCATCATTCAATTGTGAAGAGCAATTGCATTACTGAAATCTTGAGAGGGTTATAATAGTTCAGTTCAGTCTATATATTTGAGCTAAGTTCCACATGAAATGAATGATGTATATGCAGGTGACCCGGTTTGGTTGCGGAGGCTACTCAATCGGTACCGGCATAAGCCACTCACTGTTCGATGGACCAGCGAGTCATGATTTTATGCGTGCATGGGTTGCTAATTCTGCCATCTTCAAGAACCAGAGATCACCACCTCCAGATCAATATAGGTCTTATAAACCAGTGCACGAGAGATCTCCGGCACTATTCACAAGTACTCCAAATTCAACCCATCCCGGGGCGACAAGAGCCGCAGCCATAGATCACCTCTACCAGTTGATCAAACAAGCCATGTCCACAAATGGAGTTGGAGGATCCAACACTACCCTCATTCCTCAAGAAACCTCCAATCTTGTTCTCAAAACTTTACATCTAACTGGTCCAATGATGGAAACTTTAAAGAAAACAATCCTCGGCAACTTTTGTTGCTCACCCTTTGAGCTTCTTGCCTCTCACCTATGGAAGGTACGCAAATTTCACACTTTTTTTTTATCAGTTGAGTTACACAAACCCGAGGTCTCAAAGGGAATCCAAAGCGTTTAACAGCTTGGCCCGACCTACCTTGTTACATTTTACACTTCTTTTATTGCATGACTTAATTTAGACCTCACCAACATCGATTACAGGCAAGAACCAAAGCACAAGGAGTGAATAAGGAAAGAGTGGTGTGCTTACAATTTGCCATGGACACAAGGAGCAAGATTGTGCCACCACTCCCTCAAGGATTCACCGGCAACGCCTATGTTCTTACCTCCATCGCATTAACAGCCGGAGAGCTAGAGGCGGCGTCCCACCAAACCATAATACAGAAAATACGAGAAGCGAAGAGCTCTGTTACCAGTGATTATGTGAAAGCATACATCGAGGCACTTAACGGGCCTCAGTCGTCTCTGCCTCCCCTCGAGGAGCTGACTCTAGTTTCCGACTGGACCAGGATGCCATTTCACAGCATTGATTTCCTGTGTAACAGAGAAGCAGCATCCTATGCAACCCCACTGGCTTCTCCGGTTCCACAGGCTGCGTACCTGATGCAGAATCCTGATGACGAGAAGGGTATTGATGTCAGAATCGGCTTGCTTCCCCGAAACTTCAGTGCCTTCTCGCACTACTTCCTCGATAGCCTGCAGCACCAATAAACTTTCAATATATATAGTCATTCGAGTTTTCAGTATTAACATTTCATCCCGGGTTTGGTTTTGGGAGATCCTTAAAACTACATAAAGAACAAAGTATTCTGATATGTTTTCATGTCTGTTGTGTACATGACTATGATTCCCTGCAAGAAAGAATCATCTTCAGTTATGATATACAAATTAAAGCATGTATGAATAATACAGAGAATTTGCCACTTTTCAATTGATGAAGGAAAATGTTATTGAAGGAAACAGAGATACAAACAATATCTAAATCCGAATAAACTTCCTATGAGTTTTTCATATCTTCCGGAAGAAAGAATTGAAACTCTAGCTATGACACAATCCCTAGCTAGACAATTTACAGAGAGGCAGGCACTCGGAAATTTAATGGAATGCCACTGCTCTGCATTGTTAATTTGTTCAACATGAACACCCGTTTGCTAAAACATAAAACAGACGGTAACCAAACATTGTCAAATAAACTAAAACGGGAAAAAGGAGGCTACTATATATGGTGGGTACCCTGACAAGTGCAACATAATTACATGCGACATAACTCTTCGAGAAAGGGCTATGAGTCTTGCAAATTTCTCTTCTTCAGGATTCGTAGCCAATGTCGTTTTTCATAAGCATGTTCTCAGGGGGAAGTATCAGATCCTTCAGAAATTGTAGCTTATGTCGCTCTTCATGGGCAAGTTCCTGGGGGGATATGTACCAGATCCAAAATCTCCATCCGGTTTCATATTATCTTGATCCTGCATCATCAAAATCATATAATTTAGATGTTTGAGAGCAAAGAAAATGATATCGGATGTCATGCAAAGAGAACAAATTTTAAATCTCTAATGCACTCAATTCAGAAATGGATTTAAAATATGGATGAAATACAAATCCAGAAGTAACAACCTGTTCATTTAATTTATAAATCTCGGTACACAAATTCCAAGTCATTTAATGTGATACATAATATATGCAAAAAGAGTCGCATGCCCACTATATTAACTCGATTCTAGGGTACTAGTGCACCAAATACGTTGAAAGATCAAGGAAAAGTCAACTAAAATAAGTAGAAGTACATTAAACTAAATTAATTTCATGTTTCAGTATCCCCGCAGTTAAGTCACTAGACCAAATTCTTCAAAATAGATGTTCCACCTCAAATCTCTATTATGTTATGATATCAGTTGCTAATTCTGATACAAATGATAAGACGTAAAAGAAAACATCTTGACAAAATTGGCTTAATAAATCAAGATCAGAGCTCTTACCCTTCTCATCATTGCAGTCGCTAGATCTTCCAAGGAACCAAAATTGTTAGCAACAAAGCCTCCCTGTGGCTTCTGTAGGCCCATTACGTACCCTTCATGCAAGTGCATTGATGTTTCCACACTAGATTTGTCAAGTTCGCCACCATGCTTCACAAAATTTGACTGCCTAATCAAATTAATATCCATGCTTCCACCAAAATTTGTGTTCTGGTGATCTAAGCTCTGGCCTAATGAAGAACCTAAAGCACCATTAACAGGGGCCACATAGCTTATCGAGCTACCCATAAATTGTGGCCGAGAAGTGACATCTTGCTTATAAAAATCAAAACCTTGTGGGGAGGCATTACCAATACTTTGCCCAGCATTACTATTGTTGGGGGGTGCTTGGCCTTGTAAATCTGTTCTCCGATACTGCAATTGGGTGGAAGTAGAAAAGGCGCCGGAAGAATTATTCCCAATGGGCAAGGTCATTGTTGACACCTTGTCTCTCAGATTAGTAGGATGCAGAGTGGCCTGCTGAAAATTGTCACTCAATGGGAAAGAATTTGATTGGGCCCCAGATGAATGAACAGCATTTGACCAATTGTTGTTACATCTACCATGATCAGGAAGATGGGAAGATAAATCCGAGTTCAAAGAGGTCATAGGAAGGGATGACTGATTACCAAATTTTCTGCTACCCTGAGACTCTTGAAGGTTTCCTTCTATCATTAAGGGATTGCTTGGAACTCCAAGAAGAGGGTTACTTGAGCTACCAAGACTTACTTTGGTATCTGGGAAGCCGCTGGAAACAGGGAAAATTGTCATATCATCAATAGCGTTGGACAGGCCCCCAATGGTAACACCATTGTTCTGGAGTTGATCAAGCTCTAACGACATTGGCATCCCCTGAAGTATACTTCCACTTCCGTTATGGTTGCCAGGAAATGTGCCTGACTGGAACTTAACCGGATCGTTGGTAGAGCTGCTGGAGTTCTGTGCATGACCCATATGAACCATTCCTGAAGAAGGAAGGCCACGCATGCCCAGACCAACTGGAGTGTTCAGCCGACCAAGCAATCCAGTAGGTGGAAAAGAATTATATGGTGTGCTCTGAAATTGGGCAGATCCAGCTATGGTGTGGTAATTTCCAATTCCATTCATAGAACCCACTCGCAAAAAGTTAGGATCTGTACCGCCCAAGGCAGCTGCCATATTAGCTTGCTGGTTTGCAGCATTGCTGATCCGTTTAAGATAAAGCCGGTATTTCTGTAACCATAATACAAATTGTTATTTTCATACACCAAAATAAGTACTGACCATACTAAACTGAGACAAAAGGGTAAGAGCTCATACCTGTAAGTGGCTAGCCACATTTTCTCTAGTAAGCTTATCAACATTCATCAAATCGAGAATCTTTTTCGGCACAGCCTCTGCATCAAAACAAAATAATTGTAAAGAAGATACAATTAAGAGGCTTGGGATCAATTTCCTCGGGAAATCAAAAAACTCAACTATATTTGAGTCCAAAAGATGTATATATCAGGAATTCATAATTAGCGGGGACAGAGAGAGAGAGAAATTCAAGATAACTTGGTCACATTGGCTTGACAACAATCTTTAAATAACTTTGAACTATGAAGACTGAGGAAGGATTAAGAACATACTGTCAAGCCCCAACTGATTAACAGCTACAACAAATTTGCGGTGCAGGTCCACTGACCAAACAACCCGAGGCTTCTTCTGTGCAGACGGATCATCATTCTCGTTTTCATCATTGTCCTCATCATCATCCTGGTCCTTCCGTTTTCTGTTAATATTTTCGTTCGCATCAACATTTCCAGACAACTGTCCTTCACTGCCCCCGTGTTGGTTTCTTTCTTGGTTACCAGAGCTATTCCGATCCTTGGGATCATGTTTCTTTTTTCTAATAACGTGTTGCCAGATGTTCTTTAGCTCCTCGATTCGAATGGGTTTTAGCAAGTAATCACAAGCGCCATGGTCGATCCCCTTCATCACAAGTTTGGGATCCCCATTGGCCGACAACACTGCAAGGTAACAACATAAAAAGAACGAGATTGAAAAACCTGAATGAGTAACTATACGAGGTGAAATCCAAGCATGTCATGAAACAACATCCAAATCATTTCAGCAATAAAAGCACAAAATTACAGAATCAATAATTCATTTCCTTTTACACCTTTGACCGGAAGGGGGTCAAATGACCAAAATAGCAATTTGAGGTAGGAAAACATTGAAATTATGAAGAAATTATTTTAATTAACATTGGAACAGAACACTGTTTTCTCCAAATGTTCATGGAATTTCAAGTCCATTTCAAAAGATCCAATACGTACAAGTTCCCATAGGCACAATTAAAAAAATGCCACCTTGCGTAGAGAGAGAAAAGGAAGATCAGCTTACTTATTACAGGTAGGTCCATTTCAAGACCCACAAGCTCAAGCAGCTTAAAACCGTCCATGTCCGGCATGTGGACATCACTGATAACCAGGTCAAACTTGCTTTCCCTCAACATCTTTAGTGCTGTTGTTGCCTGATTGGTAGTTCTAACTGCAAAACCAAGACCCACATTGAGTACACCAACTTCAAATAATTGATACCATATGCACAGCCAAAACAGATCGATCAAACCATAAACCATAACACAACAAAAAATCTGATCTGTATTTCTCAGAAAAATACACAAGCTAAAATTCACTTCAGAAGAACTAAAAAGCAGCCAAAAAATTCAAAACCCGACTGCGGAATGGCAATAACTGAAATCAGTATTCACAAATCAACATACCCAATCAAATAAGATTTGATATGTCAACTATAAGACAGTCAATTTAAAATTTTAAGATAAAAAATCCAAAATCTGAAATTGATCAGTTCCCAATATCCAATCGGAAAATAAGAAACAAAATCTAATAAAAAATTGGCACAAAACAAATCAAAAACTCAAAATCACCCATCTCCAAGTCCACAAGAAACTGAAGGAAAGAGAAATTTACAGAAGGATTAACCAAAAAAAATGATTCGAAACGCCACCAACTGATATCAAAATGGCCAAATAAAAATCAAATTCCATGAAACGAAGCAACAAAGAGCAAAACCCAGTTGAAAAATAACGAAGAAGAAGCGAACCGCGATACTGGCAGCGAGTGAGCAGAGTCTCTAGGACCCTGAGACAAGTGGGGTCGTCGTCGACGGCGAGGACTCGCATCCCAATCGGAAACTGGTCTCCGGGTTCCTCGAGTCTAGGCTCCATAGGCATTTTTACAGGGAAAAAAACGAAGAAACGGATTTAACAAACAGGTGGTCAGCGGAGTGACAGGCTCTGCTTCTGCTCTGTTCTGTGGGTTAGAGCAAAACCAGAGAGAAGAGGCAGAGGCAGAGACGGAGGAGAGGAGATGGGAGAGAGAGAGAGGGTTTGATGGAGATTAATGGGTAAGTGAGGAGAGAGAAAGAGATTAAGGAATGTGATTGGTGGGATTGGAATTCTCTCCTATGAGATGAAAAGGAAAGAGCTTTATGTATTGACAAAACAGTGAAAATGAGAGATAGCTCTGTAATTATATGGAAACAAACATGGAATCTGTACCCAGAAGGCTAAAGTAGGCTTCAGAGAGAGACCATTTGTTGATTCCTGCGCGTCTACTTCACGCGACGACTACCCTCTCAATTCTCTATGTTTTGTTTATTTCGTTTTCCTCTGTTTCTACTTTCTACTTTCGACTAACCTTCATTGCTATGGTTTTATTGGTACCTACAAACTGCCCGGTCCAATTCGGTTCCAAAAATTGATCAGATCGATCTTGAAATGAATACTATGAATCGATACTTATTTGAGTAATTGACAAGTCAACCTGTTTCTAATATAACCACCTTTATACATGAGTCCATCTAACTTAATAATAGATTCACAAAAGTAAAGTCGACCCTACTTTTATATAAGTTGATTCTTAACATACATTGGTCAACCTCATTCTATAGTAAATCGAACAATTAGATCTATAATGAAAGTATATATGATTATCTATGTGTCGAGATACCGTTTTGTTTAAAGAGTTTACCTAGAAGAACTTCTAATGTAGGGTTTGGGACTTGTGGTTTAAATATACTTTTCCTTTCATATAATTTTAACTATAAAAAATTTACTCAAATGTATTTTTTAACATTCCTCCAATGTGGATTTACCAAACAATTTATTTGTCTCTACAAACATTTTCTTTTGTCCAACTACCTTTACAAATATTTTGACCATATATGCATTCGAAGCGATGAATCGAGCGAGCTCTTATACATGGGCAGACATATACAAAAATGCCTCTTTTTGGTGCTACGTTTTGTCCTTTAAAGATTAGTTATGTGGTTGTAATGTCATATCCATTTATTTTTAAATCTAATCTCCCATATAAATGAGAGTTTCGATCTTTAATTTAAATTTTAATAATGTGAGTTATATAACGTCATCACATCTTTCTACAAACTTCAACTAATAATTATATATGTGTTTTTGAACACATATTTGAACAAAATTTGATTCCAAAAGTTTAGATCTTGAACTAATAATTCTACTAGTTTCACATTTTGTGCCACAAAATAACCATATTGCAATGCTCACATATAGTACTTTATTTATTTTTTGAAATGTAGTGTAGGTTTTTTTAGATGTTCATATTGAAAAAACAAATGAAATTGCGGATATGTTGCCATTTTTACCCTTGCAATTCCAATGAGTTTAGATTTGTTTGACCCTTGAAATAAGTAATTGATGTTGTCATTTGTAGGCATAATTGTTTAGTTCACACCAACCAAACCATGCATGAGAAGTATCCATAAATGACATGATTAAAAAAAATCTTAATCATGATTATATCCATAAACTAGTTACCATGCAAAATCAACGCAATTATTTAGCCCTCCTATTAAATGGTTTTTGCTTCTTTTCCTTGTTTCGAATAAAAAAGAAAAATAATCCATTTTAAAGCCAACCATATATGAATTGTAATATCAAAGGTATTTTTCATGACATAGATTACATATAATTAGAAAATTGTCCCATAGTATTTGTTTTTCCTACTACATTTTTCATATATATTTTCAAAGCATGGAATATATTATAATAATTTAAATACCGATATTGGGACAACTTTAAAGTTTAAACATGCCATTTTTGTAGTTGAAATTACGACTAATTTGAATATTAATTATATATTAAGAGGAATTGAAAGCGCTATAAAAATTAAAGAAATGAGAGACTTATATTTTTTATTGTTCAACTCATTGGCTTATTGACTAACTTTTTTTTAAGTATAGTAAATGTTTGCCTATTAGACTAAATCAATTAAAGCCCATAATTTTTACAAAACAAATCAATTTTGTTTATTGAATAAGGTAACAGATGATGTAAGAGGCCATGCCAATGGATTATGATTGAAACAAGTGGAATGTTTTTCAAAATAAGCATGCATGTTACGTGGGTGTATATTATAAATCTTTATTGGGATTCCAGTTCTATCCAATTTCAAATTGAAAGTTTCATAATAAAATAAATAAATAAATCACATTAATGAAAGTAACTAATAATAAGTAATTGTTACGTGATAATGGTAGTTAACTTGCATAAAATGGATTACAGTCAGCTTAAAATGTTCACCTCTTAAGATAAGTGTCATATTTTTCTATTATTTTTGTCTTAAAATAAGTATAATTTATTTAATGATATGATAAAATTTGATAATTTTTAAATTGTATCATAACTTGATAATGCACCAATAAAATTCATCAAAGATTAGGGGACATTAGAATTATAAATGTGATATTAATTTGGTATTTCTTGAAATCATTGGGCCTAGGGTTTTTTAGTTCCCTCTTTCCTTTGTTATTGTTTTTCCTATTTGTTAATACACTTTTTATGGTGTGGCCTTTATAGGTTCATCTTTCAAGGGTTAAAAAGCAGCTTAGTTTTTTGGGATTTAAGTATATAGTCACTGAGTCAATGGACCATGCCATGCCATGCCACTAAAGTAGCTTCAAACTCTAACCCCTTCTATTTATATATTACCATTTTATTTACTATTTGTTTAAAAATAATATTGTTTAAACTCATGATTGTCTTGTTCCTAACTTCCTAATTATTTCACGTATACATACATATATGCGTATAAAACGAGTTTGCAAAGTCCACCAGAAAAATATGACTCAAATTCATTTGAGTAAAAAAAATATTATCATCATTATACATAAAAGTTTAAATTTAGCACAAAGATCAACAACTAGTAAATTATTAAGACAATTATACATAATATTGGATGATATTCATATTTCTTCTTCTCATTATATAAATTATTCTGCATATTAGCTTTCGTACTGTTTCTGTATTAAAAATCATAAGTTTTACAATGAAAAAAATGTGACACGTGGACCCCGAGCACCACGTCACATAGCTTCACAACTACGAGCATGTGTCAAAGACAATCGATTGGAGACGAACTTGTTCCCGAACCACGGCTCCGCAAACTCGTTCTCGAACCGCGACTCTGTGGACTTGTTTATGGAAGGTGGCTTCACCGATTTTCCCCCAAAGCCATTGCGCACATCCTGAGCAATAGGTCACGCTCAAAGTCATCCGCGACGGCGGACCCCAAAACTAGTGAGCGCACCAAGAGCTATGGGTAGCGCTCAATGTCATTGGCAACTCTTAACGTCAGCGGCGCCCAAAGCCATTGTGCGCATCCTGAGCTATGTATCCAACCGAAGGTCATAGCAACGCTCAACGTCACTCGGCGGCGCTCAAGACCATTATACGCATCATGAGCTATGAGTCGCATCTGAAGTCAACGATGCCCGACGTCACACGATAATGTCCAAGACTATCACACGCACTCTGAACTATGAGTCACGCCCTAAGTCGGCGATGCCCAACGTCACTAGCGGCGCTCAAGATACTTATGTGCCTTTTATCTCTTTTTACTTCTTTTTTTTCTTTTTACCAAACACATATAGTAGTTACCTGACAAACGTGCAACTTGCATAAAAATAAATAGCAACAAACAATAAGTGCAAAATGTTAGGTGATAAGCTTATAAATATAAAAAATGATATGAAGTACTAGCCAGAAATGTTGAGTCATATATTTGCACACATGAATTTGGTTATCTTATTCTTTGTCTTTGGGATCCATGAAAAATCCATTTGGCTGATGCAAATGTTTCCACCATGTTTCACAAAACACAAACATCCCTAATCATTTTTCTCTTTTCAACGTACTTGCTAATTAGCTTTAAACCAAAATATTGGCCGTATTTTGACCAGTCAATGATTAATATGGAACCTTTTTTTCTCTAAATATTCTCTTGTATAATCTTAGGTAACATTTGGATTAATAATTTTGGTTTGAGAATGGGAATGAAGAATGGGAATGGGAATAAGATTCCCATTGATGTTGTTTGGATTAAAACTCACTCATTCTCATTCCAATTCTCATTCCCTCACTTATGTGTATTTTGATTCCCACCTATGTTGGATGGAATGGGATTCCCATTCCCATTTCT
>JAYMTF010000204.1:0-45612 GCA_036897485.1 Pelargonium nanum
TCTCGCCGTCACCAAGTTGCTCACCATCGATCATGACTATTGGCATGTGAGTGATCTTACCTCTTTGAATTTATATTCTTTGGTTTGGTTTCACTGGTAAATTGCATATGGGTATCTGTGAATTTGTGGCTTTTGGTGGAAAAGTGCAACCTTTTTTTTATCAATTCTTGTTAATTCGGTGAGTGTTGGCTTCACTTTGTGCAGCTCAGATATTGTTGCTGGAATCAAAATTACTCTAGCTGAGCTGTGTCATATTTCTTGTTCTCTACTCTTCTTTGGTTTCTTCATTTTGGTGTGATTTTGTTGCCTGACATTTGGTCATATTTTCCTATTCCTTTGTATTTGTGAATTGGTGGCTTTTGGTGGCAAAGGCCACCGTCTTTTATGCTTAACTTGTGAACTCGGAGGGTATTTGTTACTTTCATTGCGAATTGCTCAATTACTGGTATTGATTTTGTGGTGGATCTGGTGGTTTGGCAGTCTTCATTTTTAGCCTAATTATGATGTCTAGCGTATGCAAATTGCGAAGACTTTTGTTTTGTGATTTTATTTTCATTCAATTGATGAATCAACTTCATGTGTGAATAAAAAAGAGCTACGGAATATTTCAGAAAAGGAGTGGAGAGAGATTTTTATAGCCTTCACAGATGCTCCATAGCTGAAACATATATCAAAGCAGTGTAAAAGGATTCATGGATCAAAGCTGTTTTTCTTGTTTGTCCTGTCAATGAACTTAAATTGTTCTATTTTTACACATGAGGCTAATCATACCACCTTCTTATTTCTTAGGGATGGACCCTTTATGAGATATTGAGGTATGTACCTGAGCATAATTGGATTGCCTACGAACAAGCTCTCAAAACAAACCCCGTTTTAGCCAAAATGGCAATCAGTGGGGTTGTCTACTTTCTAGGAGATTGGATTGCACAAGTAAGTAAAGACTTTCCAATTCATGAATTTATTGGTTAGTCTTCGTGATAAACCTTCTTACTGTTTTCACCCTCCAACTATATCTACCATGTTTAAAATGCAGTGTTTTGAAGGGAAGCCGCTTTTCGAGTTTGACCGCACACGAATGTTCAGATCAGGCCTCGTTGGGTTTACTCTTCATGGATCTCTTTCTCACTACTACTACCAATTCTGTGAGGTACTGAGGTGATAATTTGTGTGGTTTACTTATATTTATGTTTTTTCTTATTTAATGTGGCTGGCTGAAATAGATTGCTTTGTTTTCCAGGCTCTTTTTCCTTTTGAGGGTTGGTGGGTGGTCCCTGCCAAAGTTGCGTTTGACCAAACAATTTGGGCTGCAATTTGGAACAGCATCTATTTTGTGGCTTTGGGGCTGTTGCGTTTCGAGTCCCCTATTAATATTTTTAGTGAATTGAAGGCTACATTTTTGCCCATGTTAACGGTAAGATATTCTTGGTTCTTCCATATCATTGTTATTGTAATTTAACTATATATTACCAGATTTTTTCGCATGGATTTAATATGGCTTTTAAGCGTATAGAAATAGTAAATGGAGGAAACTTATAAATGTGTATATTTTAAAGCCAGTTTACCCTTTTTTTCCTGCCTCTGTGGTTTTTCACTGTCCTCATTAGTGTCTAATTAGCATAGCCGCAGCCGTTGCATAAATGTTGCACGAGTAGAGCTTTCTGAAAAGCTCAATTTTAGAATAGTGTAAAATTTCAGAAAACAACTGTCAGATTTAGAACTGGAAATGTTTGTAGCATATGCTTTAAGGTTCTACAAGCTCATATGGGCTTCAGCTTCTACCAAGAGAGTATCGCTTCATTTTACCGAACTTATCTTAGAGCAACTTTACTCTAGAAGATGCTGAATAAGCCTGGCAAGACAGGTATAATTACAGAAAAGAGATGAGCAGTGGTAATCTACTTAGTCCTCCAGTATTTCTAAATAGAGTTTTCAAATTTAATCAGCGTTGTAAGCTACTTGTATCTGCCAGAATACTCATTCCTCTCCCACCCCTTTCTAGCACATGAACACAGAATAATGAAATGACTAAATATCTCTTCTACAAACTACCTATTATAATTTGAGCAAGTCGTTTACTGCATACGGAGTAATTACCTTCTAATTATTGGCAGTGAAGTGATAGTTAGAACTCTATATGGAATCCTTAAGAGTTGAGTATGCTTTCAGTACTGAGAAAGTCGGTTGATAAGAACATAATTGTAAACAAGGAAGCAGAATTTTGTATTTCGTTTCAGTGGCTAAACCACTTTGCTGACTTCATCTGGGACAGTCTGTCAATTCCATTGATAGCTTTATGTGTGGGGTGAGTTTCTAATAGACTTCTAGTTGTTGTACCAAAGTTTATGTGAAACATAATATTGTAGATGTTATTTATTTTTTGTCCTTTTGGTAGTTGCCTGTTGAGATGCACTTATAATAAGAAAAATACAGCGTGTTCAATGGTACTCTATGTCGGACATGGGGCACACATGTGAAATTTTGAGTAAAGCAAGCAAGGCATTTTGATAGTGTATGTGTGTTTATCTATATAATCAAGCATTTAAGTAAATAAGAAGTGATCCACTCGATATTGGAAACTATAATTTCATATCATTTGTTTCATATATGATGTATAATATATTTAATGAAAAAAAATTGATGTATCTTGATGTCCCAATCCATGCTTCCTAGGTTGTCTGCAGTTCTAGTAGATTTTCCTGTTCATTATAGTTTTGGTCAATATAGGATTGGTTTGATCAAACTCTGTTTTCTTCTTTATTGGCTTGACAGGCAGGGTGGAAGCTTTGGCCATTTGCTCACCTGATTACTTATGGCGTCATCCCTATTGAACAAAGGCTTCTTTGGGTGGACTGTGTGGAGCTCATCTGGGTTACTATACTTTCAACGTAAGTATCAAATATTATTTGTTCTGTTTTTAGAGAATTTATGGATAAGAACTTCTGGTTCAACTCACAATATCTTAACAGCCTGGTTGTTTGTGCATTACTTATGTTACCTTTATGAGTTATCTGTGTTGTATTATTTTCCCTGTATATTCAATATTAACAGTAGCATACGAAATAAAAGTCAAAATTGCATGATTGTGCTTACACCTCCTAGTTAGGCTTTCAAGTTCTCATTGTTCTCTGTTAATGTAAAGTCAGAAATGTTTCTATGTACTTTGTGTCCCTTGTGATGTGTCAAGTGAACTTGTCACACTGTTGCCGTGTGTTTCTAGCTGATGGTCATGCGGTTTGCTTCTTTTCTTTATTAATAAAATTAAAATCAATGAACTTCATCAGATGGTTAAATATAATTTTCATCTTTTGTAGCTATTCAAATGAGAAATCAGAATTGCGAGTATCTGAAGCATCATTAGAAGACGACTCCAGTTCTTCACCTAGCTGACCTCAGGTACAACACTGCTTAATTGTTGTTCTGGATCCTGTTTTTGGATGCATTCCATAATCCCATTCGTTAAGTGAATACTGATGTAACCAACTCTCGTCTCTGCATATTTTGCTGAGCTAACAGAAGAAAAATGTGGAAGCTCTTTCACCTTTACAAGCATTATGATGCATAATGTTCAAATATGTTCTAACTTTTTGTTGTTTTTTCAGGAGTCCTGGTTGGAAACCATGTTTCTTGAGATGAATGCTTGTAGTAAAGGCGAAGACCCAAAGATATTACAAATGGTGTAATCCTTAGTATCTTAGAATAGATATGTATCACATCCAAGCAGTTAAATGAGGTGGATACGCACCTCCACAGGCGAAGCCACTGGATACGTAGGCTGGTTAGGACGCCGCCCTACTAGTACTACGAAGAGAAACTTTACTTATACGTGTATATATAATCACATCTTTTTGTTGTTGTACTATTTTCTAGTCTTTTACCTCATGGAGATATAGATATCTTTTGCATATCTTGGTTGACATGCTGTGTATGCACAACAACACAGGTGCTCTAGCAATGACTAGCACATTCTCATTGACATGTATAAATTATTAATAATATCATTATAATAAGTTTGTTAATCACATGTATAAAGGGGCACAATAGGAAATGTTCACTAGTAACTAATTTTTCCTCAATTCTGTTCTTAAAAATGAATACTTAATATATATATATACAATTCATTACTATACTTTTACTTCCAGACAATTTTATCACATAATTTAATATTTCAGAATTTCTTTTGAATCTCATGTATTAATTTACTAAACAAAACTTTCATTATCTTTAGACACTTTATCTCAATTCAACGAACCTTTGCAAAAATTTGAAGTATATAACTCAAATAATCTCTCGATAATTTTCAGTTTTTCACACACAAAATGAATAAAAAAATTTAAAGTTAGAAAACATAAGTGTATTGGCTACAGTGCTAATGTCATTTTTAGTTGGTTTATTGATGGAAGTGAGGTTTTTCCTGGATATCGGGTGACGCAGACGAAGAAAAGCGCGCGGCGAGCGCGGGGACACAAAAGGAGTATGACCACTGACTAGGGAAACGCCCCCAAAATAAGAGTATTTATAAATTGACCCCTTTAGTTCCACATATTCGCAACAATCTACATCATCCTCATAAAAAATGTCTGCATTTTTGGATAGAATGGCGATTCATGAATCAAAGGAGCAAGCCAAGGAGCATCACACCCACAGGCACAAGAGCAGGCACAAGAGCAGGCACAGGAAGAAGAATCGCGACTCTAGCAAGTTCTTCATTTGCTTAGATTACAGCTTTCTCATAGTTTTCATCGGCGTTCTCTGCTTTGTCCTCCTCAAGCTCCTCGGCATTTGACCCAGGTCTTTCTTCAAATCCCCATCTCTTTTTTTCTATCTTATTCTGTATGTTTGTTTAATTTTGATGTGTATGTGTTGAGCCTACACTGTTTTGGTTTTGCCATTTCAAAGGACACTGCTTTTGTTTCTGTATTGGCTGTATTTTGTTGTATGCTTTTCATCAATCTCACAAAAATACTGTGGAATTTCACTTTTACTCTCGTCGCATTGTTGTTCGAGTACTGGTATCATTAAGGAAAGATCACTATAATCTGTTGAAATCTGGTAATGATTTGTGCTCTAACAAATGCTATATATTCAAGCCTCCAATGTCCAATCTAATTGAAACCTGCCTTCAATAGTTACAATGATGGTCTGGTGTCTCAATAGAGATAGAGATCATCATACTTTGGTAGATCATTTACAAAAATGAGAAAAAAAAAAGAATCTTAGTCAAACCAACTAAGAGATGACACCTCACGTTTTAACCCTCGTACCTGTCCCAATGATTTTGTGGGCATGGAGCGTCCACCTGTACCCAATTCTTGGCAGGGTCTCAGCCGATAACTCTACAAAAAGATGTTTTTTTTTACGAGTTCACATAATGTAATAGTGTCTTTGCTTCTGATTATGAATTCAATTTGGGGTTCAAGTTGGTGTGGTCTAGGAGTTTGGACTGGAGTGGAACGGGACTCTGAATCAAATGTTGATGCTGTGTAAAACCAATTTATATATACCCAATTATTCATTTTAGTGATTCGGAAAGGAGTAAAAATTAACTACTATGTCCTAAAATGAATCATCTTTCCTTTGTTGGATGGATATGGCATTTATTTTAATCTAGATAACTATCATTTTCTGTTAGTTGGATACACGAGCCATAATTTATGGCTGTTTAAATGTGCTATTTCTGTAACTGGTTTTTGGGTCATAAGTTACTTTTGGTTTATCTAACTGCACATCAATTCAGCGCTTGAATTCCATTAAATTCTGCATTTGTAAAGTTTGGCTTCATTAAATTACTATCTCCACCACATATCATAACTATATCATTCCCATTTTTAGGTGTAATACAAGTAGTTCTCATTTTACCAAGAAACCTTTTGACTTGTTACCTCACAAGATGGTTTAAGAACATTACCATGTTCAAATAACAAGATGGTAACTTAAAGATGTGATTTCCCTAGAATGTTATTTTGAGATGTTGACTTTAAGATGATGTTAAGACAATTGAGGTAGTTATTAAATACTTTGCTCGCTATTTATGTTTCATTGTCTGTTTCTGCAGGGTATTCATCAAACAACGTCCTCTATCGCATTGAAGTCCAACCCTTGCACACTAGCCCGTGTTAATTAGCCTGGTCAGATTCAAAATTTGTAAATTTAGTTTCATGATGTGTTTTTCCTTGATAGTGAAGAAGCTTTTGCCTTTGTATATACTATTTACCTTTTGTTAAGCTATGTCTCATCAACAATGCAGTATTAAATATTTGCATCAGACAGTTTTGTAATCTGATTCTGTCAATATATCAATTTATTCGTTCTTCATAATTTATTATTGGTTCAGCATTCATTCACTTCAAGAAAAATAGGCAAGATTAATAGAATAAAACCACGTCCCTTTTGAAATATGCAGAACATGCATATGGACAGAGAACTAAATTAGTACCGTAGAGTTCATGGAATTACAAATGACATGAACTAGCTAATATATATCACACATGCACTTACCTCTCTGAAACTAGTTTTACGGAACAGACATAAAAGATATGCAGCTAGGATAGAACCTTATTTGAGTGTGTAGCACACTTATTTCGACTGGCCAGACAAAAACTAAAGGGCGAGCTGGTGGTACGTAGCTCGAACACCTCCATCCATCCGCTGTGGACTTGGAACCTCAAATATAGGGAGCTGGTGCTGGAACCTCAGATCCAGGGCTTGAGGTGTATGCATTGTCAGCACCTGGAATGTGGCCACCAGAACCACCATATGGATGTTTGTGTTTATAGGGTGGCACCATCACCCGCCCAAATCCAGGAATGAGGAAACTCCGGTCGTCGTGTCCGTGTGTGTCCAGCCACTCGGGCTGTTTGACGTCCACATTCGAGCCTGTCTGGATGTTCCTTCCTGCAGCTGCTTGCCCTGCTAGTAGGACAAAAATGTTAAAAATCAACATGAGAGCAATGAGGGAGGAGCTAGACTTGGAGGCCATTGTTAGGAAGCACAACAGTTTGTGAGTTAACAGTAGAGAGAAGGTAGTGTGTGATTGATGACGAAAATGGGAAGAAAATGGGTGTTCTTATAGCACAGGTTTGGACCAAGAGTTAGGTGAATTCTTGGCGGTGAGTAAAGATGTGAATCTCATGCAAAAATCACAATGAAGATTCATTTTATGTACATTCTTGCAGGAAAGTGAAGTTTGAAAAAGGGTGAGTTAATTTGTTTGTTGCTATTGTTCTCGTATTTTTCATCAACAGCTAGAACGGCTCATAAATAACATGCAGTTGGGTGTATGTACTTTATTGCACTCTGTGTGTGGCTACATCATCTTCACTGTTTGATTTTTTTCAACTCCTAAAATTAGCTTTTACTGGCATTTATTGAAAATAAAATATATATACTCCATAGTAATTAATCTGCCGGGTGGTACCATCACCAACATTCTTGTTAGTTCCATGGTTAAAGTTGAAGGTTACTTATTTTATTCTTTCAATATGCTAGGGACGCTCATGCGACAATATATCTATATATTTAGGACTTGTTTGATAACATTGTTTAAAAGTCTAAGGTAACTTCAAACTTCAAAGTCACTTGTAATAGTGAAGCACATTTGTTTGAATTTGAAGGATTTCATACAATTGTTTTTGGATCATAAAGCAAAAAGAACAAAATTTCAACTCATATTTTAAATGTTGTTAACAAAAGTAAAAATTACCGAAATGTATATAAAGATAATAGTATTGGTTTCCAAGTCTAGCTGGTACATAAATTGAACCTTTCCATTTAGAGGGAAACGATTCTTGTTTCCAGTATCCAGGAAAAGTAAAAGCCACCATTTTCAGTGTAAAAGATGATTTCTTTACCTTTTATTCTCCTGCTTACCCTTATTTTGGTTTCACCCATTTAACTCCACAAATCCCACCACATGCTGCAACTCATTTTGTCATGCTCATTACTCTCTTCACCCAACATAACATCACTGCATTTACTAATTACACTCAACAGAACGTCCTGCTTCACATTCAATGAAGAAACCGTACCTGCACATGCATGCCTGCCCACTTATTGATGCACTTAACTATATACATTCATTCAGTCGAAACACATTGATTCATTCAAGTTTTGTTTCATCCCTGTAACTTTTCAGGGCAATACAACAAAAGATTATATGTTGTGGCATTAATGTACCTACACAAACCTTTGAAACAATTGGAAACTACTTCTTCTTTACCTTTGATCTGCCAATATGGTACAACTTGCAACTATCATGGGTTTGTTGGCCCTTTTGGTCTTTCCTCGGAAAATCTTGGAAGTTGCACGAGAGAGTTCACTCGTGTGATGCCTTCCAAACCTAACCAGTTCTGATCTTCAGCTGCTACTGCTTCCCCGTTCATATCGATCTCTCCGTTCATTTTTCTGTAACTGTCACTGTTTTCTGATGACCTGACAGTGAAGTTCCTTTGCAAGGATGGCTCGGAATTGTGGACGTTGTCTGATTCAACTGCATTGCCTGAATGGTTGCTCTGGAGGGTTGCTGAAGAGACCCCTTGTTGGTCGTAATCCGGTTCTGAGTCCATCTTCCCATCTAAAAATAGGCAGACCACAGCACAGTCATCCATTTTTGAAGTTGGATACTTTAGTTTCCATTCATGAGCTGCTGCGTCCACCACCATCCTTGCAGCTGAAGATCTGCTAGGAGCCGAGGACACAACATCGACCACCTCTTCGTTGCTTAGGACATCCCAAATCTGTTACAGTAACACTTGTTAGTACAGTAGAGTAAAAAATATTGCAGTAGACAAAACTCTAGAAGGAAACTCCATTGGAAAACCAATAATGGACACTTAATATTTTCTAGTCTCCAACTCACCCTTCAATAACCTCATCCCCTAAATGATAAGAAAGTTATAATCTTTCAGCTTTTGTGCTTGTACTAATGTTATTTGCATGTCTTAAATTCATGAAATACGGCATAGCATGACATTGGGAGATCCAACATCTCAAGCTAGCCATCATGTGCCGTTAAACATTTGACAAGTTGCTAATATAAATGCATCATAGAAAAACTGATGGTAGGCTTTTTATGTTTTACTGTGGCACAATACAAATCTGATATGCATTTAGCCAAATTCTCAAACCCAAAATTTGAAAGATGACTTAAATAATGATTATGAGGCTACCAAACAGCACAACTTTAAATTCAAAAGAGATCTTTATATTCCTAGTTTGATAGGTTACTCTATTGACACATTTGTGCAAAATCCAAAAGGATTCAACCAGAATGGCAGGTCAGATTCAACCTTCGCACAACAAGATTGGTTAACACTGCACTGCTGCATGCAACCAGACTAAGATCAAGAAATAGCAATTTTTCTTGTTAAACCTGGTGTCTTGGACCGTCCAACAGATCCTAATCAATCATTATATCATCAGACATCAGGCATTGCCACCCTAAACTTTTTCTCTTATATGTATTGTATTCGAATCTTATTTATTTTCTAGTCAACTAACAAAGACTGGTCATATCATATAATGGATTAACAGACCATATTCAATATACAATTGACATAACAGGATAAACATTATCATGGAGCTCACCAATATTTTTTATAAACCAAAAGAAGAGCACTAAACTAAAATAAACAATGAATAAGGGAAGGATAAAAAAACTGATGCTAAGAACATACCCCATCAGAGGCAATAACAATGAATTGATCTTTTTCTGTAAGTAAACGATGAGAAAACTCAGGTATTGAGATCACCCCGTACTCTTTCAAACAGAAATCCCCAAATGCTCGAGCCATTGCCAATCCAGGGGCATCATCGAAGGGCAACCACACTCTGGAAACTTCTGGTTCATCTTGCATCGCAAAGACCCTACCTTTACACCGTTTAATCCTTTCAGCTTCCCCTACAGGATTCACATCATATCCACAAAATTAGGTTCATATTTCATACAAGAACCAAGGAGCCAAAAAGAGTGCCCAATTAATGATAGCATATAACATACTTGGCAAATCAGGCTTTAGATCAACAGTCAACTGTACTGCCACCATGGAATCATTGGTGTCCTTCGATCCCAGGATAGCCCGAGAATCACCAATATATCCCATAAATAGATTCAACCCCTAAATATGAACAAGAAAAAATAAGAACGTAGCAAACTAAAATGAACACAAAGAATTGATAAGTAGTACTTCTAGCCGCACCTGTTTCACTATAGTGACAGCAGTGCTACCACTACAGAAGCAGTCCAAATTAGGATGGGACTTAAGCTCTTTATCCATGGCCTTGTATGACTTCAGAAAAGCTTCTCTCCATGTAGAACTGATTTGATCCTCTACTGAAGCATCTTTCTCCAACTCTCCACCACCAGACTTCTTCGGATTTTCTTTAGAACGAGTTGTACCAGACCCGTTTTGTCTTGACTGATAGGAATCTAAGAATGATAATAGCTTTAGAGGCAGAGCATCCCTCACTTTGCGGGCAACAAGATGACCATGTGGACCATGGCCATCAAAGACACCACAGAATGTCACATCTTCTGCCATGAAATCCTACAAATATTCAACACCTAACTAAGAGAGGAACCAACAAACATAACCAAATATCAATTTGAATGTAAAAAAGAACTTACCTCCCACACGATCATGGCATCCTGGTTTATGCCTTTGCGACCCTGCTGTGTAAATATGCAAGAAGTTCGACTCTTCCCATTTGTGAAAATTCGGTTGGGTATGGAGGATAAATGCTGCAGCGTAACACCGTTGTCAGAGAACGTCCTCTTAGTTCTCTTTTGCTCACAACATCCAAACCCGATACAACATGGAGAAACAGCATCTCTATTCTGACTACTAGCTGAAAGACAAGAACCCATTTTCTCAATTCCAGAAAAATGACATCTGATTTAAATAAGAGACCAAGTTCCTCCTTTTGCCAGTAGATCTAAAGTCAAGTTCCGGGCTAGCAAGGATAGTCAACCCAGCAAGAGTATAGAAACACACCAAATTGCAGGCCACTTCACACCTCAATTAAGGAAAATTGGGTCAGGATTATCTTAGTCAAACATGGAGGTTACGTGATTTTATCCTGAAACCAGCTACAGAAAACAAATCAAGACATTAGTATATGGAATTGTTTATTCTACAATTTTATGGAACAAAGATGGCTGTACACTCAAACAATGCATTAAATAATCTTCCATGTGACCCAGGACTAGAATATACATAAAGACTATCCTGATCCTTTGTCCTTCATCAGGATTTACATCCATGGAAAGATTCTTAGCTGTTTTTTGCTTCTAAACCAATATAACTGAAGCCAAGAAAGAGAGAAAAACAAAAAAAAATTGATGCATTTTTAAGCAAAGCACATCAGGAAACAAGAAACCTGTCTCCTATTTGTTCAATTAGTGTGCCAAACATGATGCTATCAATGACATGAGTTTCCCGAGAAAACGCATCTTCAATTCTTCATATACTAATTAACATAGAAAACAATTGAAGACCAAGAGAATATCCATTATCCACATAACCTCAGAGATAAACAAAATTGACACAAAAACTGGAATATCCAGTTAATTCATCCAAACTTACCTCTTTAACTAAAAACCACAAGGAAATCAGGAGAGAAATCAAACAAAGATCCAAAAACAAAACAAAAAAATTGCAAAAATCTTCAATCTAAAACAGTAATCCTCTTCTGATAGCTAAGGGAAAGAAATACGATAAGTTTCAAGGCAAGAACAGTTAGAAATCAAAAATCAAAACTTCATAGTTGAAATTTGAAGAAAAAACAAAACTGAGCCTTTACTAAAGTAAGATTGTCATTTTAGAAAAGAAACATTAAACAGATAGAACATGCTAGTAGCTAGTACTGAAAATTGAAATTTCTCCGACCTTAATTTATTTTCCTTTTTACCATTTCCAGGTACAGAATAAATGGGCGAACACCAATCCTACGAAGGGAGAGATAAAAGGGAAAAAGCATGAAAATTTGTACAATACTTTGAATACCCACTTGAGAGCACATGGAAAAGTAAAAGCAGAAAGCAGAAAAAGACGAAAGGAAGTTGTGATATAGTCAAAAACAGAACCAAAGAGGAACAAAGCCAAGAAGAGGTCAAATAACAACAGAGCAATTGACTCAAATGAAGATATGAATAGAGGAGCCCTTGAGCAAGAAATTAAAAAAATATGCGTGTGAAAACTGTTACCTGTTGGTGTTGCGCAGAGCAGAGGTGTGAGCTTGTGGATCAGAGAATGGTGAGAAGACAGAGAAAAAGAGAAGAAGACTGGTCTGGTTACTGGTGTGTGGGTTTTAAGAAGAAGACAAGTGGTGCATTAATTACTAGTAAAGCAAAGAAAGGACTGAAAAAGAGAGAGACAGAGCAGAGGTGGGTGAGAGATTTGGGCGGCAGAGAGAGGGAGAGAAGCTCCACCTTAATTCCTTAATTAAAGTAATCCCATATACATTAATCCCGCCGCCATTAATGTATCCAAATTCTATACTCCGACCATTGAAAGGAGTATGGATTCTTGGGTTAAAGTTTGGGATCATCATTTCATTTTACTCTTAAATGTAAAGAAGTGTTTTTTTCAAAAATTAAGCAAAAGTGAGTTACAATTGTAGTTGACTTTTACATGAAATAATATATTTATTTTGAAGCAAAAAGGGTAGTGAAACACTCATAAGTTAGTTGAGGTGATGGTGATATATGGCAAGTGACAACTACTGATTCTTCCCTCTACCTAACAACCGCCAACAGATCAAAATAGGGGCATGCAATGAGAGAATTGGGTGTCACTTTACAATACCTGTTTTCTGTTTATTTCCCATTAATATATCACAAGTTTTCTGTTTCTCTAAACTGCAAAAGTATGGTTCAGATTCAATTTCTTTTTTTTTTTCTTTTTTTGAACTCCAATTTTTTTAATTATTATTGAAAATAATAATAATAAGTTACATAGATTTATAGTTTTCTTTTATCATTTATCTTAACAAATATTGTCGAAAAATATATATGTACATGTTCTCATAGTGACTTTAGTGCGAGGCTTGCGGCTTCGCCTGATGCGTTGTGGGCTTGAGGAAAATTTGAGAAACAATGTGAAGGCATATTTTGTAGCCCATCAGAGCCCAATTCTGAAATGCTACAACAGCCCAAAAAGCCCAATCGACATCTGAATATCAGCATAAGTCAGTGTTGACCATATAGTCGGTCACATATCAACCATATGTGGATAAGACGATAAGCCTACGTGGCACTAACCCCAATTCATCATTTCTTCATTTTCATACAAATTAACACATCATCACTCATTTCTTGTTAGACACACAGTCATGGCAGCTTCTCCTCCAACTCTCATAACCCCAACCTCCCAGCCCAAACCCCTCGCATCCACCAAGCCCAAACTCTCCGCCGCCGCAACTGTCCAATCATTACCAACTCCAAATTGTCACCGCCGTGAGTTCTTGTCCTTCGCCGTGGCCGCCACCGCCGTCCTCTCCCCGGCTGCTTGGTTTTTCTCAGGCGCACCGGCATTGGCTGCGGAGGACGAAGAGTACGTAAAAGAGACGAAAGAGGTGATCACCAAGGTGAGGACCACCATCAACATGGACAAAACCGACCCTAAAGTGGCGGATGCGGTGGCGGAGCTTAGAGAAGCGTCCAATTCTTGGGTGGCCAAGTACCGGAGAGAGAAGGCTCTGCTGGGACGCGCCTCCTTCCGGGACGTCTACTCGGCTCTCAACGCTGTCTCCGGCCATTACGTCAGCTTCGGGCCCACCACTCCGATTCCGTTGAAGAGGAAGGTCAGGATCTTGGAAGAGATGGACACTGCAGAGAAGGCACTCTTGAGAGGAAGATGAGCCAACATTTGCTGTAAATTAGCCAAGTACTCTTTTTTCCCCAAAAAAAAAATTATTCCAATCTTGTTTTGTCAAGTTAACTATAATTGAGGTTAATTAATTTGATATCCACTACAATATGTGCTGTTTATTTAATTTTAAATCACAATACATTAACATACAATAAAAAGAACTTGTGTTACAAACAGGTGACCTATTGGTACAACCTTAATCTCCTTAATTATAATAACAATCAATCAATCTTAGAATTATAAATCATCAGAGAGTGATCAACCAAATGTTTGGTTGTGTGGAGCTTCAGATGCTGGAAATTGAAGCAGATTATCACTGTCTTGCAATTTGTTGTGCTGAGGTAGCAAAGCAGCTACACAACCAACAAATGCTGCATTCATGTAAGTGGTAGGTTCAGAGTGAGAGTAGTCTGATCTCTGGTCCTTGAACTGGTCGTTTGAATCAGGACCTCCAACAATGGCACCCACATGAGTATTGGGATTGGCTTCACCCGAAGAGTAGTAGCTCGAGTACCCTTCGTTGCACCCGATCTTGCTCGGGTGAGATCGGATTGAGGGAAGGGATGAACCTCTGTGGTGTAATTGTTTAGGGTATGTGCTCCCAAAGCCCACCATGTATGACATCTTCTTAGGGTTGTTTCCAAGTATATAGTCCACCTGATCCAATCCATAATATACTTGTGAATTTGTCACATCTTTTTGTTTTGATTTTACATACTCATATGTAGCTGAATTGATGTACCTGTGATTTAGCAAAGTTTCTTATTTGAGAGGGAGAGAACTGGACAGACCCACATTGGATTCCTCCAATATGAGATGAGTTTAAGGTTTTGGAATAGATGAGCATCACCATGGAAGAGCTGGTTACATACTGAAGATTGCTGCTATCTCTTGTGTACAAGAGACCACCTGATCAATAACACAACAGTTATGTGTGTAGATCTATTAAAAAAATGATGATATGTACAAGTTATGATCATTATGTACCAGGAGTTGTTTTGATCTGTAAAGAGCTACTTCCTGGCATCAATGCGCATATGAATGAGTCTAGGTCGGTCTTAAATTTACTCAAACCCTTGTGTCCGCCATAAAATTCCTGAACAGAACATACATGCTTAATCAAGTAACTTTCTTATTTTCCGAGGAAGCATATAGTTGATAGGTAAAGAAACAATGAATACCTTTGCTAGTAGTGTCTGAGCTCCAGCAAACTTGTTATCCCAGCTGAACTCAGACACGCCCTGACTCCACCCCTGGTTGTTTGTAACATAGCTCAAGTATTTGCTTTCTCCGGTAGCCTTGTACAGCCAAGCCGCGGCCCATAACAGCTCATCCTTAATAACAACAGCCGAGAATAAGTCCTCAGACCTTAATAATTGCATCGTTAGTTTCAGAGCACAAGTACCTGATACCCGGAATACGAGCAGTAGAAAGGGCAAGAAGCTGAGTAAGATCCTCTGTATGTGTCTGCAAATTGGAATAGCTGAACAACAACAACAATTAGGCCTTTATACATATCCGATAGATCGACTAAAAGTATTCAGTCCTTACTGTTCTTGAGTGGCTTAAGAGGGTAGCAGAATAGGTGGAATTGGTTCCTTTGAAGACAATAGAAGCAGCAGCAAGAGCAGCTGCACCATCAGCCGCGGCCTCAGAACCTGGCGAAGAAGAGTCTATTTTGTAGAGTGTTCGAGGAGTGTCCATGTCTTCAGGTCTCTCCCAGCATTGGTGATCAGCATTCCCATCTCCCACCTAACAATTCATGTAAACATTAGAAACCTAATAGAGTATATGAAACTCAAACATATACATAAGAATTTAGTACAGACCTGAGTGTAGAGAGTAGTAGGTGAAGTGTGAGCAGCCAAAATGAAGTCAGTGCCCCAGCGGATAGCGGTTTCAAGATAGCTAAGCTGGCTGGCAGAATTGAGCTCCTTAGGGTACTCCACAGCAGCCCAACTCAACAAGGTGACAGTAAATGACATTGGCCACCCAAACTTCACATTGTCACCTGCATCATAGTATCCTCCCACCAATTTCACATTTTGAGGACTGCCATCGGAGAGGGCAGAGTCTCCCCGCCAATGGACTCGCTGGCCGGAGGGCAGCTTCCCGGAACGTTGGCCTTCAAAGAACAAAATGGACTTACCAAGTGCATCTTGGTAGTCAATGGCTACACACAAATGGGTAGCCAAGATACAAAACAAGAGCGCAACACAAAAGTGAATATGGCCCATTAGTAATTGTATTGGATGAGTATATTAATTGCATGGATATGGGAGCTAAGGGGTTGGTATATATAGTACATAGAGAAACGGCTAAAAATGGATATGTTGTGAATGGGCATATCCATATCAAAACTGTTTGGAGGTAGCTCATGATATCAAGTAACGAAAATAGGAGTTTGATGACACCGTTGTCAATTGCCATACTTGCGGGTATAGATAATTGGATGATGATGATGATGATGATGATGATAATGGAGATCCTCACAAGTAGTACGCAACAGGTAGCGGTGTTAAAGTCTTGTTGTTTCTCTCTACCTATGGTCACCATGTCATTTTTATTTTCTTTTCAAACCCCCAAGTCATATTTGATCAATAGCATGCTACTTGTTTTGTTTATAATTTTGTGTTATTTGTATATATTCATTACATATCCAAAAAGACACAACAGTTTGACATATCAATAGGTCCTTACAAATTACAATTTGATATTAGCATACTTTTTTATCAGCAGATATTAGCATACTTGTTTTTGTTTATAATTTTGTGTTATTTTTATATGATGCACCCTTTAAAACGGGTAAAGGAACACATTAAATTTAATGTTATTTTGTCCACGTAAAGTAATAGTTGTGTTGAAAATGTTGTAAGTGTGAAATTCTGGAGGATGATTTGGGCCCCTAGGGTGGAGCCAAAGGCGTGGGCCCTTGTCCCGAAATTCTTAGAGCTTGCACAAATGTAGTATACAATTATGCAAAGCACACACATAAACTGTTTCAAGTGTGAGAGTAAGAATATACTCATATAGAATTAGAAGTTCACCTCACTAGGGAGGACTCTAAAGAGAATTATAAAGAGAAAAAAAAAAGTAGAGAGAGAAAGTCTTTACGTAAATTGTGTGATCCCTCTTCTTACCAAGAATGGGGTATTTATACTTACAAACCAAGCTTGCATCATGCGTCATCGTGTGGTCGATTGTTGATGATGTGGGGTCTGCTTTGGGTCCTATTCGCGTGTTAGAGTACTAGCCTTCTGGTCACGTCATCTGCGGGTGTCAGGTGAGCTTGAGAGCTCCCGCTTTTTCTCTAAGCATTAGGGGTGGAGTTGAGCTATTAGGAGACTCTACCATTCGCATAGCGTCCTAATGTCCTAACGGGATGAGAGGTCTTGGCGGTGATCGGTGAGGTGGAGAGGTTTGGAAGTGACCCAGTAATGTGCATGGGAAGTCGTGGAGGTGACCTAATGCGGCGAGAAGTTTTGGAGGTGATTCGGTAAGGCAGAGAGAATCCAACAAGAATAAGATCTTTTAGGTGACTTGATAAGGTGGAGAGCTTTAGAGGTGACTTGATGAGGTAGAGAGCCTTAAAAGTAACTCAGTGAGGTGGGGAACCTGAGAGCTCTCCTGTAAAGGCTAAGTGTTGAGAAGATTTGAAGAGCTCTCCTTGGAGCTCTTGAGACTAAATGTTGAGGAAATGTGATGAGCTCTCTTTGGGGCGAGCTAAATGTTGTGATCCTCTTTGGGGTCTCCACGATGGTCTTGTTCTCTAAAAGCGCTCATAGGCTGCCTCTTAGTTACTAATATGAGCGAGATTATTTTTTCTTTATTTGTTATTTATGATCATATCCTCAATGATAATAATAATTTGAAACAAATAAAAGTTAAGGTTGGTATGCAAGCACTACGAGGGACGATTAGGCCTGTGTCCCTCCATTCCATTCGCATGAGCAATCACACATCACATTCATACGGATTCTCATAGCAGTCTTTATCAAAGCACTAAACAAACACTTGTAGTTACCAGGAAGCCACACCAATACTTAGGGTAGGAAGATACCATTTTAGACTTCACAATTCTTATGTAATAATTAGGAAATAAATTTGTGCAGTGTGTATGCAGTTCAAGGATTTGACTTTTAAGCACATCTACCCGAAATCCTCCTACAAATCACACTCATCTTCAAATATAATATGATATGAAAACAACAAATAATTTCAATACAACACCATTTCCGTGTGACGACTTGAGATTTCCAGAAATCCAGGCAAGTTTCGTGGGACAAAACAAAAGAAAGGAGAAGAAGATATCATGGAATATAATATAACACCCCAACTGCTTACATTTGGTTACAATTCAAATATAAGCAAGCATGGGTGCAGGATGGTATGGCTTAGCCAACCCTTACCTCATCAATTTTCACAACATAAACAGGAATGCTTGTATATCCGGCAAAAAATATGTGACAACGGGCAATAACAGTTCAAATCATTGAAAATATGGATTTCCTATTATTAACAGCGCACCAAAAAATTGAAGTTTTGTTCTCTCCACCAAAAAATGAGAAAAAGAAGAACAAAATATGCACTCCACTCATCCCCACCCTCCAAATGCCAAAAACAACTGATACCGAATCAACAAAGAATATTTTCCCTCCCAGTTCTACCAGAGTAACAGACAGAACAGAAGTAATTGAAATTGAGCAATCGTCAAGAGACTTTATCTAGATTCTAGAGGCTGCCCAAGCAAAATCTTCCATAATAACGACGATAGGACATTTATAATAAGAAAGTACCCAAGTCCTGGTCATGTCTCATAAGCAGTACTTTCCTGACACCAACCCATTCTAGCCGATAGGAAAGATCAAGATTACGAATCACGAGTTTTGAACTGTTTTTTTCTTTTATACCCTTCATCTTCTCCTACAAAAGAAATAACAAAGAGACTCATTGTTTACAAGCTTTTCCCCAGCTGAATATGATGCACATAGGACGGAGTCTCCTCCCTATGAGTAATATTCAATTATCAGGACCAAGAATATAATGTCAGTTGATAGTGTAAAACTACCTGTGATTCATCCTGTTTGGCATGCTCCATTACGCTTGCCATGATACTTGACCTAGCAGTAGTAGGTGAGAATCCTTCCCATGGAGGAACAAAAATCAGTTTAGTGCACTGGACAGGAACATAGTTCCGATTGAGTTTCTCCCACCAAACAGATCCAAGTGACCACCATCTGATTGTCAGCCCATGTTCAGAAAATGCAACTAACCCCTACAATTTAACGTATGTGTAAGGATAATGTGACCATAAAATGATATTCGTGAATTTTAAATGCTTCAAGTCATCAACTGTACAAGTAAAATAGGTACCACCGGAAAAATGCAACTGAACAAAAACAAATGAACTTTTCTCAAATAAGATTTTGAGGGGAAAAGATGAAGTACAAACTTTCCAGGGTGATATCATTTCAGAGATCATAGTAAAACACACAACAAATTAGGAAAAAACATGTTGAGAAGGGCATGAATCGGTATTCATCTGATAAATTTCCCACCTATATTGGATGGAGGTAACAATCATAGACTTATGGACTAGACAATAGCGGCAAACAAACCAAAATGGAGAGAAATAATGAGCAATCTTGAAACTGCTAGTCTGATCTTTTCAGACTATCGCAATGCTCCAAAATGACTGTTAATTTAACAGTTAAATATTAGATTATCTCATTATCAGGGGTCAATTGATATCCTGTTCAAGGGATCGACTTGAGACCAAAGGTTACATAGCCCCTGTTGCATGCAACCTAGATCTTGTACTTCAAAAAAAATGTGCCAACTTAAGCTGGAAGCCTGAAAACAGTAGATTTTGTCCAGACTGAGTTCACCTGGTCAAAAAACTGGTGACCTAGGCTTAAAATACACTTCAAGATGTAAAAAATAATAAAAAGACAGAGAGAAGAAGTCTAATATCTACAAAAAATAATTTTGGGTCAGATGTAAATCAACCATGTTGGTAGTCAAATAAAAAACTGGGATGCAGAAGACAGTATTTTACCAGGTTTGTCCTGAATACTTAAAAGCATCAGTGAAAGCTCACCTTTATTATCAATCATCCAGGTAAATGCAAGTGCAAACCATGACATTTCAGGAAAAAAGAAGGAAGTTTCGATTCTAGCAATAGAAGTGCTGAAATGTTAAAAAGAAACCTGAGTTTACATAGTCTATTAACTAATTGAAATTACCTCTCCCTCAGGAGAAAAGCTCAGTGCTGAAATCACATTGGTTACTGCCATTTCTGAAGATCTTACAAGCAAACTTGGTAGTCCAGGAGGTCCATTAGCATCCAAAACCTTTAATTTCGTCACGCTACATTAAAGGTGGGGGATAACAAAAACACATTTAATAGATAGATGAATTAATTGGCAACTAAAACTATTAAAAGAGTTAAAATATCTAGCATCACTAAAGAAGTGTCTCCTCACCCATCCCACCCTCAAAGGAGGAAGATGAGCTTTTATAGACACTCTAATTGTATAAAATCCAAGTTGAAAATGTTCTGGTATCTAGAAAGAAATAAATGGCATAAAAAACACAAAATATTCCAGGAAAAAAAAAACACCCAAAACAAGTGTGAGTTCCACTGGTCCTTAAATCAAAGAATACAGCAATTGGATAATCCAACTTGTCCATAAAATAAAATACTAATATTGCAGTACCTTAGCATATCATATACCCGAATGCTAGCATTGTTAATCTCTCCAACTGCATTCCCAACAGCTAATCGGGTTGTTGTGTTGTTCAAGGCTACCATAGGAAATACACGCACAACTTCCTTCAGAGCCATCATTGAACTATGAAGGCATGTACTCCGCATGACTGAATTGGTAGGGTCCATAGTCTGTAAAATAAAGTTAACTGCCTGCAAACCTGTCCAAATGTTAGGATTAAAAAAAATAGATACCAAAATATTACACTTGAAGTGCTCAATCTTGCAATTCTTGGCAATGGAAAGATTTCCAATGATTTTTTTTTAAAGAACAGAAACTCGAAAACATAAAAAACTGTAATAGAAAAGAGCCTCACATATTTCATGGAGCTAGTATCGATTGCCTGATTGAAGAACAAAGTTTGCTAACCTTTTCAAGGTACACTGCTAGGTTCCTTGGAGAACCACGGACAACCCTTATAAGAGTCATGAGGGATACTATATGAACAGGCGAATCAGATGCAGTAGACCAAATTTGGCTTTCTACTACAGTTAAAAACCCAGGTATATCAGCCATTGCTAAACTTGGAAGAAGAACCCCAACCAATGTCTCTCTAATGGTAACAGGTAGAGTTGGAAGTTGTCTAGCAGCTGAGTATGCAGATACGCCACTTACACACTCTACTAGAAAGAGTATATCCCCAATAAGACGAGGTATTTCAGAACCAAGACACGCCTTCCATGTACTTTCCATACCTTCTGCAAGGAGCTCTGCAGCAATGGAACTGTATTTCTCATTCATAGACATAGCTAATTTTATTAATGAATGAACGGTCAGCATAGCCAAATTTGGCTTCACAATACTTGGGTACCAAACAGCCAACGCTGCTGCAACAATTATGAGAGATGCCATTGCATCCTGGCTTGTTCCCCCAACACAAGAAATCCAGTCTTGCATTTCATAAGATTCTAGCCATTCAAGAATTTTAGATTTCTCCTTCTGAGAAATCCCTTCTTCTTCTTCTGATATCTGATCAAAATCCAATCTGTCTGTAGATGCTTCTTCTACACCCAACAGTTCATGTTCAACTTCTCCATTTGTAATTACAGAGTTCATAAGCTCTGAATGGTCAGTTGCTTTTTGGCTACTCAGAGGAAGCGGAATTGCCCGTGAAGCAGCACAGTGGAATAAAGAGCGTGCAGCCATGCGTATATGCTCACTCTCATCTTGCCAAAAGCTCGCCAGAAGCTGCAATACAAGACACTTATAATAAAGCATGCAGAAAATAACCTCGGTAGCACTGGAAAAAAAAAATCACGATATGCAACCTGAAGCAAGGGTGGCTTTACATCCGGAAATTTGTCTGAGAAATTTCGAGTGTAAAATGCTGCTAAAGCACTGCAAAACAAATGCATGTCAGGTACAGGATTACCTATGTTGCTTATGAAAGCAAATAACTTTGCAAGCATGTTGGAGATCAATCTTCAAAATGAATGGTCTTCTGTGGGGAATCTATATGGTAATGGGAAAATCTAGCATCAAGGAAAGCAAGGAACAAAGTGTTGGCAGTGTAATATATCAATACATAACTACTTTCAGATAACCAATGCATCAACATCCCTATTACTGAGAACTGCAATTTACCAACTATTGTACAATTTAACTATCTACATCTTGATCTTTCAAAAATTTACACTCAACTAGTAAACATTGAATTGATGGCAATTGGCCACAGAAAGAAAAGAATGTAACATTTCAAAACTTGACAGCATATGATATAAAGAGAATGGAAAACCTAAAATATAAGCAGGCTGATGCCATGCATTACTCTTTGGTTAAAGCAGCCTAGTACCTGCTGGCTGCTGAACTGGACTGTGACAAGCTAATCATGCGTTGGGCTAGGGACACCATTGTTAGTGACCTCATAGCACAGAATTCTGATGATGATTCCCAAAGCTGAAATGTTAATATCAATGTCTCAGGAAACTGAATGAAATTAATTATACATATATAAAGTCCAACAGATTTGGCACAGTTCATTGAAGTACCTGAAGATCAGCACTTGAATCAGGAAATGCCAATGTCAAAGACCCTTTATCTCCTAGTAAACCAGCAGCTACAATAAAGTTCACTGGTTTCTTTAACTTCATATCAGATATCAGTAACTGATCAAGCTCACTATCTACATTCCACAAGTGCAGAAATGACAAGCTAAATTGAAGCATGCGTTCTTCAAATGACCTATTCCAATCTTTCTCATGTACAGTACTATCAGTTGAGGTCCCACACAATACAGAAGCACCATTAGCAGTTATACGGTGGGGACTAAGTGATTCAGTTGATTGTTCCTTCACATGAGTGTTGTCTTGATTGTTATAATTTGCGGTGAACTTAAGCTTCTGGCCAAGAAACATCAAAGAAGACAAGTCAAAACTAAGAGTCGCAATCCCAGGGAATGGACAAGAGCATTTGATGGGTTGCTTATTTTGGATGACAGGATGTGTGAATGGAATTATCTTTGCAGAACTTTCCTTAGTCGCATGTGCGTTGGAAGCATCAGTTGTTTTTGTTATACTAGGCACCCTATTTGGTGCAGTAAATCCCTTTTCCAAGTTATTTGAATGCAACTGAGAACTCACTCCTTCAACGATGGGAAGAAGTAATGAGGAAACTGAAGTATCTCCATTCAACAAAGTCCCAGAGAAGTTTATGTTGATGCCTCTACAGAAATGGTCAAACATTGAATGAGAAGCTGTGCCGCGAAGAACCCGCTCTCGAGCACCAGTTACAGCATCCCAAATGTATAAAACATCAATGGTATCGGAAGTTCCAGAATGTTTCTGGCAGAGACACGCAATATAACCTCTTGCACCATCCCATATAACTTTTGCGGGACAGGTAGGATGTCCAGAAAACATTCTCTCAACCCGCAATGTCCTGAGAGAAGAAAGAGCAACACATGCATCTTCACCAACAGAGAGAAAGCAATCATTCCAGTAACGGTCAGTCTGAGCTGGAGGAAGAATAATTTGATGTACTGGAGCCACGTGTTGATGCATTACTGTAATTAGATAGCCAGTATGAAGATCCCATATGCGGATAGTGCAGTCCATGCTTCCAGATAGTAAAACATGATTGAAACTCCCTTCTTTTGTGGGATTCGTCATTCGATGTGCAGCTAAACATAGCACAGCACCAGTGTGCCCCAAAAACTTCTGTTTCGAAACATTTGAATCCATCACATGGCATGGACTATCACCATGCGAATCTATTATGTGAAATATGTCAAATCGTAAAACCTCAATATCACCACTATAAAACCCATACACAACAGCATAAGGAGTGTATAGGTTTTCAGAGATAATCATGGAAGAAGATACAAGCCGCCCCTTCTGAGCAAAACCATGATGTTTATAATTTGGATGTACATTATTCACATATTCAGACCTAGTATAAGAGCATTGCTGAGAAGCTGATTCATTTCCACAGCCATTGTTGTCCTCAAATTCATGAAGCATAGTAGAGTCTGCAAACATGTCAGCTGAAAATCCACCATCTCCAAGCATTTTGCATTGTTGGTTTAAGTTTCCATGTTCAAGTTTCTCATGTAGTGACCATATCGTGACACGAGGTTTCCATTGTACAGGCTCTTCAATGTAAGAGTAAACGGATTCAATGCGGAGAAGATATTGATTCAATAAGACAAGAGAAATTGACAACCTTACATCTAAGGGATAACAGGCAGCAGGAATTTTACAAATAGACTCAAAACTAAATCTCTCATCCAAATAAGATACCCTATACACAATCGCAGATCCTTTGTTATTCCACACAGCGAAATTTTCTGAAAGCATTTTACAGGATTCCTGGGTTTTCAACATATTCCCGGCATCAGCGCTTTCAAGGAACATGCCTCCTACAACATACAATTGATCGCCTTCAAGACAAAGATGATTATTTTGAAAAGAAATTTCGCCAATCGTAGCACCACTCTGTAGCTTGAAAATGCAGCAGTTTACTAAAACAAGTGCAATAATGCTCCTGCAAGTTGCAATACACACCACATGTCCTCCCTTACCTACACAATCACTCCATATATTTGTTTCCAAATGGGAGGTAATTTCAGGCAAGCCAGCACCATCCTCCTTATTTGGGTGAGAATCCATTGAGATTGTCACCATCTGTAACTTACCAAATGAATCAGCCATAATTGCTGAATGCTGATCCCCGCCTTCAGTAGATGAAACCACAGCCATACACTTCAATGGACCAATTGATAACTTCCCATGAAAAACTGTTTGTATAATGGTGAGAGTATATGTATCAACAATAACAACAGTGCATTTAGGAGGCTTTCTGTAATGAGCTTCTCCATTCAGTAAAGGCTCGCATTTTTCAACATCATCACCAAAATGATAGTCCGATAAATGAACAACATCTGTGAAACAACAGGCAATGCATACGTATCTCGAATTTGAAGGCAATGTGCGAATTATAGATGGACTGCCCACCCAATGAGGTAACTTCCTACGTCGCCTGCAATGCCCACCTCTTCTGCTCCAGACGCATAACACACCATCAGTACAGGCACTAATTAAAGCACCACAGTTATGTGAATTAGAGCTCACTTCAACATTACTTGAAGTGTCAGTTATTCCATCACCCGATACCTTGGTAGGATTACAAATACCAAGATCAGCTATTGGCATGGCATGGCCACACAACATGGCCACTGGTCGAATCTCCTGATACATCAAAATGGAAAAAACTATGATCACATCAAAAAGGAAATTAAACAACGAAAGAAACTAAGCGTCCAAATTCATTTCCGCAACTCAGAAATGCAATCAATAAAAAGGTAAAAAATTTGCTCAAGAAAGCCTAATTCAACTCATATACAAAAGCAATTGCGCATATGTAATCAAATTGTTTTCCCCTACAGTTGCTACATTTCAATCAGATTCATCTGCATGTGAAGCTCAGAATTCTGTTTTAGGAAAAATAAAAGCAGAATTACCATCGAGTCGGAACCGGTGGAAGAAAGGTTCCACCAGAAGATGGAGCCATCTGATCCGCCGGTGTAGAGAGTAGGGGGGTGGTTGAGGACGGCGGTGGCGGTGACTCTTTGAAGAGGAGGCGTCCCCGACCAAACGCACGCCACGGATCGGAACTTCATTACCGCCTTGTCGGAATTACATACGACGTTGATCCGATGAAACCGGAGAAAGTGGGACGGTAACGGGAAGGTGGAGAGGAAATTGAAGTTGGGAAAATGAACTTCATGGACTCCGACTAAACCGGATCCGGGTCAGAAAAACTAGATCCAGATCAGTCTGGATATCAAGTAATCTATCTTGTTGGGCTTTAATGTAACCGGTCCATCCACTTTGGCCCTGGCCCAGGCCCATATATGAGTCATGAGTGCCAGGAACATACAAATATGTTTTCTGCTCTTCATATCTTCCCGGGAATTGTGGCAGGAATATAAACAAAGATTTTTCCAATGCTAATTTAATTATGTTGACCAATCTAACAGAGTTTGTGCTACAAATATTGACCCTGTACAAGAATACAATATTTGGTTGACTCTGTACTTGTAGGCACAAACACAAGACCTAGACATGGCATCACATACTTGTGTATGTCTTGCCTTCAGTCAATAACTTCGTCCTTAACACGTACTTCAACAAGTACAAATACAATGAATTTCATGCAGATATTAGTATTTAATATATACCATATAATAAAACTTTCTTTTATATATTCCCAACCTTGCATTATCGTGATACCATGGCTCCCTCTTTTTCTCACATAAAATAAATATAAGAACGTCTCACTTTTATCTGAAGTTTTAGCTAAATTGGTCGATTATTATGATACTCTATCCGTCTTAAAATGAGTGTTACTATTTTTGTATCTTGAAAAGAATTAAAAATAAAGTACTTTTTGGAAAAGAAAGATAAGTACTTAATTAAGCGTAGTATATTTATTTTTATATATCTTTGTGACCATGTGTTAATTATAACACTTAATTTTTCAACTACTTTCAATCATTGCTTTTCTTACATTTTGGAAAGATTTCTAGTCTATATTTTCTAATTTTATGTGTATAAAATAACACATATTCTTTATATTAATCTTATGTTAATGTACTATCTGTTTAATTTTGCCTAATCAGTATGATTATTAATTTATGGGACACACATGTAGGTCCTCTAAGTAAATACACCTATTTGAACGATGACTTTCTGTACCATTCATCAATGGTTTTGGACCTTTTGGTTGGCGTTGAAATCAATAAAAAATATCACTGATTGGGTATCATTTATAGATTTTACGCCTACTGTACGTATTTTATTACATTGCCTTCTGCAATATATCAATCATGATTGGTTTAGTTATAGCTAGACGCCCAAATATATATAGCATCCAATAATGCATTAATTTATTAACTGTTGTCTTTGGCAAATATTTATTTGGTGAACATGCAAGTAAGGGTGCTGAAAATGAATATGCATCTTCGTGAATCGTGAGGCTTTTGGTCTCAACTCCAATTAAGTGGCAAAGTAAACTAAAATTAGTGGGTGCTAACACAAGATCACATTGAAAAAAGGTTGCAGCAGTTAATAAAGAAAACTACTATATTGGATACGGACATATCTATTAGATTTGATTAGATGGGAGTTGGCTCTCCAACCAAATACAGTTGCACATAAACTATTATGATGCTCCACAAAACTCCTAGGTCAATTGATGAAGTTTCAACAAAATTCAAACTGTCTTTTTAGTACCTAATTTTTAAAACAAGTCTTCTTTTAATTGAAACATGTTCCAATACTTAAGTAAGTTATTTGCTCCTCGAAAAGTCATGTAAGTCAATATTCTAGTAATTAATGCTTACCTTCTAACTATTTATGTTTAGTTATATATATAGAGTAAAATATTCATCTTCTCTTACAATAAGTTCATGACGCTACGTTAAACTCTTAAATATATATATCAATACACGTATTCTCTCGATCAAATCTCATATGATGCTCAAGTCGATTTTTTGCTATTCACGTTTGATTACATATAGAAAAATATTCATTGTTGTCTTTTATGTGGCGCGATAACTTTTTTGTTGTTAGACTTTACTTTTGGGCCTTACAAGTTTTAAAGTTTTGAGAATATAAGATTATCAGTCAAATTTATTCAACCGCATTACCGCAATCCGAAGTCGAAATTTTCACCTCTAGTCTCGGTTAGTGTCCTAGACTTGGGTCCTATGTGTTTTTGCCTCCAATCCTCGAATACTATATTGAGTTCATTAATTTGTCTTCCTAACTACTACTCTACTACTATACATTTACAAGCACTTTTACCTCTCTCTCTCTTCCAATCTACTACTTGCATTTGACTTAAATACTATACTGTCTTTAATTCTTTCATATTCTAATTTCTAATAAAAGTCTCCATTGAGAATGGACTTTAAGCTTCAAAGTCAAGACCATTGATGATGGGTGCTAAATATATGCAACTTCTCAAAGAGACTTTTGCGATACCACTTCACGTGATGTTGTACTCTAATCTGTGGAATGCGTCAATGACAATTAATTAAGTAGTAATGTGGAATATCCATTATCCCTCAATTGGATCCCAACTTATTATTATTTACGACAATTATGTATTCCTTGGTTAGTTTTCATGGATATGGCTAAATTTGAGGGTAGGTGGTCCCCTTCCCTTTTTTTGTTATAAAGAAACCATATATACTAGTGATCAAAGAGGTTGTTAGACAACTTTAGTAGTACCAGAGTTAATGTTACAAACATTCGATAAAAATCAAAGAGCACTTACAGTCGGATTGGAGAATTGAAACAAAAAATTAGCTAGATAGTCTGCTACACGGTTGACCATAATAAGGATATAGTCCTCAAACCACTTCATTTTTTTCCTGCACTCGAAAATAATTGACTTCTAAGGATGAGAACATTTTAAGAAATATGATTATAGGAGACCTATTACTAAAAACTCCCTCCTAAGTAAAGGTACCTTGGGTTTTAAGCTCATATGAAAGGTAATTTGGGCTTGACCGACTCCTAAAATAAGTCATGCACTACTAACTTTTAGGAGCCGGGTTGAGTGGCTTATAAAAGATGAAATTAACTATGGGAGACGGTTTTTGGCCGTCTCTCAAAGCTGCAATTAAATCACAATTTTGTAAATAGAAGATGTATGAAATAAAGCAACATCAAATTAAAAATTAACGGGACCCCTTCCCCCTATTTTCTTTATTGTTGTTTAATTTCTTACCTCCCCCTTTCCAAACAATAGTTTTGAATTCACAAATGCTTTTCACACTCAGTGATTTTTTTACTATATTGTTCATCACTTAGTTGTGTAGTAGTTGGGTGAATATACTATTTTCTTTGCTATCAATTCAACATGTTTATCTCATGAATACTATTCTTGGCAATTCAATAATTGAAAAGAAAATGAAGTCTACATATTTTGTACCTCTACTGCAGCTATTGAATGAAGCAATTAAAAATGGCAGCAAAGAAAAATGTAGAGCAGGGAAGAGGGGACAACAGATGGTGATATGAAATCTAAACGCAAATAAATGCGATTGAAATTTTAGCAGATGTGTGTCACAGAATTGCATCTAAATGTATCCAAGTTTAATGTCACAGTGTCGTTTTCATCTTCCCAATTATACATTACCTAAATTTACCAATAGGATCCTCCAACACAACATGTGGTCTCACAACACCACAAGTTAAAAACTGCTATTGTAGTAGGTTTTTATTTTTAGTTAAAAATTAAGTTGAGTGAAAGGCCACTTATTCTCTTGTGTCAATAATAATAATTCATGTCACATTTTGGATTAGACAACAATTAATAATGTTGTAGATAGATAATATTAAATCTAGATTCTCACATAACTTGTTATAAAATCACTATCAGCACTATTTACTTTAAGATAATAATTAGATATTCATTTAGAGTTGATTAGTATTTTTTAGGTGTGAATCATGCATTTTAATTTGGATCAATGTGAGGCGGGCATGTGTACTCTAAAGCGTATCAAAAGAATCTCAATTTTAACATGATGGGCCAAGATTTATGTCATCTAGAGCGAGGATATAACGAAGGGGAGCCCACTGCTAAAAGTAATAAATGTATAAAAAGGGCTTACCATGAGATTTATTGGGAGGATTTGATACATTAGCCACATCAAGAGGATCAATTCGAGAAAACAGCACTTCAAACGAGAACCAATTTGAACTCCGAAATACTTAAAAATTCAAAAGGATATAACAAAAAAAGAGACTTGCCCGCTTGTTTGTGGGCCTAAACTACCACTACCGACCGTCACGTCAGCATGCCACACGACATGTCTCTGCCACGTCAATCATCATGCGTTCGACACAAGGCACACCATGTATCCGAGAGTCTCATTGTTTCTTTCGAGTTGACTCGCTATAGGGTTCTCCGAATCACCCAACTTGAAACCCAACTCAGCCTTATAAGTGGGCTCACAGTGAGTTGGTCTAACCATATCACGAAAAAAGACTCATCGTCAACCGACCTCTCATGTCTTGCCACGTGGGAAGGCTTACCGAGCTCCACATGCATGTGCCACACCAGATCATCTACTTAGCCTTCAGGCAGGGTTGGACATTGCTATAAGACTAAAATTATACTGATATTTGGACCAAACACCAAATTGACTATATTGTACTGTACTCGGTTTATGGACCGAAAATGCACATGACCATGCTAGTTGGAACTAATTTTTTGATTTTTTGCATATCTTCTAAAATATAAAAGAAAACTTCTCTCAATTAAAGATTGTAATTACTACATTCAAGTTTCAACAACATTACGATAATTTTAAATTGCAAGATGCAGCAAATTTTCATCTTCAAAGTTGAAATTTAAGGTAAGAATCTCACATTGATACCTTGTTTTTCTCATATGGATACAAATTAAAATGTGAGTCGACCATATTTTTTACCATACAATTATGGATTTGTCATTTGTGTCTCCTAGTCCCATATGAATTATAAAAGCTTTGAAATACTAAAATGGTCAAAGAAAAGGGCCCACACATTTTATGTTGTAGCAGAACTGGACGTCCACGTGTTAGTTTTGCTATGATCAATCGCCTTCATAGCCAAGCACTCCATCACAATTTGTCAACACTCAAAGCCATTAGCTGAAGCTCACAACTGTTACTCCACTTCTTCTTCTTCTTCTTTTTTTTTTTTTTTTTTTATTTTTTTAATAAAACTGTTAATCCACATTGTTTGCCTAAAAATGAGAAAACAAATTATAATTTACCCTCCCATCTATATTTTAGATAACTTTTAACTTGATTAATTTATTGAAAAAATACGATGGTATCTCTAATTTTATTTTATTTTTAAATTACATTGCATGTTTCAATGTACAAATTATGTTTTAGTTTTTTTAATTCTTTGACATATTTCGATTAATGTGTTGGAAATGTATAATTATTAAGAAAGTACAAGAATTGTGTTATTGACATGTGCTACAGAATAACACATGATAATTGTATAGTTTAAAAATAAAAAAACGGTGATTATTCATTTGTTTACTATATCATAGTGGTTTTAATTAGTTAATATTTTGTTATGTTGTATTCAATGTATATGTGTAATAAATTAATGATTCTTTTTCCTAATACATAAATTATTGATTCTTAGCTAGATCTTCGGTTTCTGTAGAAGGAGTTAGTGGTTGGGTAGGGTCTGAAAGCCTTATTCCGATTGGTGATTTGTTATCTATGGATCTTGCTAATTAATAAAGGTGATTAACTTTCCTTTAAAAAAAATAATTACCATTCTAATAAAAAAAAACTTGAACTCTCACTGTTGGATATATATTTATAAATAGTTAATAATTTTAAAATGGGGAATAACTTCAAGTTTTCACTTTTTTGAGCTAATTACCGACATGTAAAATCCAGATTATTTTATTACTTATATTATTTTTAAGTTTTATTTATTAATGGTAGTTTACTGTTACATTCACGCGGTTTGCCAAAAGCCAAAACTTTCTCTTTCTTAATCCTTCTAAATACAACAGCTAAGCAACAAATTGATTGAAATAATACAAATTTGCGCATATAACAACATAATTAATTAGCTCCTCCTCTTAAAATATTTCTCTCCCTTGTGTTAATGTATTTGTTTTATTTCTCATATTGCAAGTAAAATACACATGCGTAATATTAAAATAATAAGAGATAAAATATTTAATGAGAATATTGAAACTTACTGAATAGTATTATATGCTTCTTTATCACCTAGTTTTGAATCATTTCACGTGCTTGCAATATACTTAATTATAATTTATGGTACTCTTAATTAATTCGTATTTCTATTTCTCATATCAATTCTTTTTCTTTAATAATAATAATCAATTCATATTTCTTAATAGTAATAATAACTGATTTTTTGTCATGGACACCAAATACATCAAAATTTTACCATTTTAAGGAAATCTTGTTAGATTAGAGTAACCATATTCATTAGCTCTTCAGGTTTTTAGACCCCCAAAATTCACAACCAAAAACTTCAATGAATTTAAATGCGTAAAAATCTTCTATGAAGTTCTTGGGCACTGATGGAGATCCATAGTATCAACATATCCACCAATGCTATACCTCGTGCTCCCCTTAGGCTTGGTTGTGGACTCTAGATCAAACTCGAGTTCCATTGAATTACCTTCTTCTGAGCATACACAAAGAGTGCCGTGAAGCAAGCAAAGAAATACAAAATTAAGACAAAACTTAAAAACAAAAATATGAAACACACATAAATAAACTTAATATATAATGTACAACAACACAAATGCAATGTTTTCGAATCGAAATATGGGTTGCAAAAATAATATATATAGTGTATTAGAACATGTCATATCTATATGAAACGATGCATAACTACCATTATATGTCATTATTAAATATTCAGATGGTCGATTATGATGAGATTGAACTTGATTTACTAATCGGAAACATCGTTAAGTTTAATTATAAAAAGTGTGAACATGTGGACTAAGGCCTATAGTTTGGAGTTCACTACTAAAATTAAAACATTTTATTAACATGACTCTAATTTTAGCCAATTAATTTTCTTAACAACCTTTATTTTCTATTTATATAAATGTTTGTTAATATCCAATATTTTCTTGTAAACGAAGGTCACAAACAGGATAAAATTGTGAATAAATAGAAAGAAAATAAGAGAGAGAGAGAGTCAAAATATAGTCTTTCTTAAATGAACGCGGAAATTCGGGTGTCTCATATTCAAGATCACATCTCTACTGTCTGACCTACTTATGGACCCATTCTCATCAAATCTTTTTTTAATAAAATGAATGAGATAAAATTTATTTATTTTTTTGGTCGGGAAATTTAATTGAATTCATTTTGTATTACGCAAGAAGCATCTTTAAATTTAGTAATCTTTTGCATTAACTATTGATCAAGATATAAGAAACTAAATAAATATTTATTCACTTCTCATTTTGCTCTTCAAATCAGAAGCAGTCTTCTGTAGAAAACTTCAAAACCTCTGCAAGTTCATTTTGTGGGCAGTTTCTTTATTTGCTTCTCCAAGCTCTTGTTTATATGTACCTGCTTTCTGTTTTGCCTTTTTTTTTCCTCTGCACAGTTTATTACTTGATTCCTTCCCGTTTCATTCTCCGCCAGGACACCTTTTGATTCCAATATCAGACATCTTTACCCAGAATCAACAATTTGGGTCTCTGTTGAAACCAATTTTTCTGGAAATTCTGATTAATAAAATCTACCTTTCTCTGATTTTCCTCAATATCTCTGTTCCTCCCCTGTTTTGATTTAACTTGAAGGTTTAAACGTTGAATCTTTGTGGCAAACGTGTTTCTTCAATTTTGAACAAAGTATAGTCGTTTTCTTTGAGATTCAGTCTAGACCTTCCTCATTTTAACCGTTAGGCTCGCCGGGATTTGTTTTCTCCGGTGCTCGGAAAGTGGTGGATTTCGACAACATTGCCAACGAGGACTCTGGTTTGTTTGAAAACAGAGAAGATTACTAGTTTATTTCCTTAAAATTAGCTGTCCGGACGTCAAAAAATAGAAGTCTTTGGTGGACGGGTTTGAATTCTTTCACTTTCTCTTAAAAGGAAAACAAATCCCTACAATTTCTCTTCACTCTCTCCATATCATCTCTCCTAAACACCCCTTCTTCTTTTCTCTCTCTTTTTTTCCTTCGATTTTCTGGGCTTCCTCTGTTTTTTTCTTTCACTTTCAGGGTTTGGAGAGAGAAACAAATAAAAGACGCCTCTATTTCTTCTCTCTCTCTCAAGCCATGATTTTTGATACTGGGTCAATGCAATCCAATCTAGATTGCTTCCTCCATTGCACCACACCTGTAATACCATCACAAGTTCTTCCCAAGGTTGGCTCTTTTCTTTAATTTTCCCATCTTCTCTTCAGAACAATTCATGGGTCTAATTCAATTTGATCACTTTTTTTGTTTTAATGGGAGAATTTTTGGTTTTGCTTCTTTTTGCAGTCTGAGATAAGAAAGCTGAATCGTTTATGGCACCCGTGGGAGAGAGAAACTGTAGAGTATTTCACGTTGAGTGATCTCTGGAATTCTTATGATGAATGGAGTGCCTACGGTGCCGGAGTTCCGATTTCCATAAACAACGGCGAGACCCTTGTCCAGTACTTTGTGCCTTACCTCTCTGCTATTCAAATCTATACAAGTAATTCCTCTGTCAACAGCTTCAGGTATGTTTCTCTTTCTGTTTTTATTTCACATTTCTTTTATTCATTAAGAAATTAGTAGGTCAAAACAAAAACAAAATAAAATTTTGGTACTTGTGATTTTGTTGTTCATTAGGGGTGCTTGTGTTCTTTATATTGTTTTGTAATTAAGGTGCTTGTTAAACCCACATAGGCCAGTTAGATGTTCTGGGTGTTAGCTATTAGTTGTATTTTTCGGGTGCTAATTTGAGTTTGTTGATGCATTTTCCGAATTTGTACATCAATAAATAGCCAAATTATTGTTCAGTGATGGTAGTGTTTTGGAACTTCTATGTGAGAGTGGCTGGATTTGAGAATGTAATGTGAAAGCAAATTGGGGTGAACTTTTTTTCAGGGAAGAGGCGGAGTCAGGCGATGGTGAGATGAGGGATTCTTTCAGTGATTCGTGCAGTACTGATGGGAGCGAGAGTGACAAGTTATGGAGATGGGATGGCTGTTCTTCCGAGGAGGGAGGTTTTGATCAAGAAAGCCCCTCCCATCTGAATGATAGATTGGGTTATCTTTACTGTCAGTACTTTGAGAGATCAACTCCCTATGGAAGGGTTCCTCTCATGGATAAGGTACTTTTGATTTCTCAAATACAAATATAAGTTCTTGTTTAATTGATCCTTGTAGATATTTATCTATTTGATTATCTGTATCATCACTACTGTATTTTTACTTTTTGTTTAGTCTTTATTTATGATATGTGATGAACAAGCTGAGAACCAGTAGTAACGTTTATGGATCTGTTAGAATCTCGGGAAATCTTATTTATGATATAGGCATCTGGTGAAGTTCTAATTGAAACTTTTGACTTCAGAATACGAAACTACTTTTGTTTTGTCCTTTTTATGTTTTCTGAATATTTTGAACGATTGTGTTGCAATATTCTTTCTCTATTTGGAACAAGAATAAATTAAGATTAATCTTTTCCTCTCTTTTTTGTTTCGTTTGTGATTTTCTTGTTTCATAAGCATATGTTCGTGTTTGATATTTATATGTCATGTAACTTTTGCTGCTGTCTGGTTTAGAAAGAATATAAGATTCCATTCAACACATACAACTTGTATCGTTCTTGGCTTTTGATGATTGTGACCTCCTGGTTTCTGTCTCTTTGGTGTATTCAAGAATACAAATTCCATTAACATCATATTGGTTCTTTGCCTTTCAGATTAATGAATTAGCACAGAGATACCCTGGTTTGATGTCATTGAGGAGCGTAGATCTTTCACCAGCTAGTTGGATGGCAGTTGCCTGGTCAGTCTCTTTCTTTATACGACATTTATGCATGCTCACATATACTATATAATCAAAACCAAGAATGAACAAAGAGCACAAATATTGAAGATAACAATGAAAAACACATGTTTTTCTCCTTGAAGATGCTGCTCTTTTGTTTTGTCTTTTTGTTCGTCTTCATTGCAGATTGCCTATTACCTTTCATGAAAATTGAAAATAACACATAGCCTGACATTTGGCTTTGCGAAGAGTTTTGTTGTCTATGTGAGGAATAAAAAATTATTTTCTTCTGCTCTTGCGCGCCGAAACACAATCTTGAATTGCTTTTTATCTATAGGTTGGCATTATATGATGGAGAAAATGATTAACAATAATTTCTTGATGTGTCAATATTTAGGTACCCAATCTACCACATTCCAATGGGGAGAACCATAAAGGACTTGTCCACTAGTTTCCTCACTTACCACACTCTTTCATCTTCATTCCAAGGTATGTATTCTTCTCAAAACCTACCAATTTGCTTTACATTCATTCTCATCCCTTTCCTCTTCAGAAAGCTGTTTATACAATACAAGTTTCACTTATAAAAGCATGCTATGATTCAGATATGGATCTCGATGATGATCTTGAGAGTGCCAAAAGAAAGAGAAAAGAAGGGGAAGGCATTTCCCTCCCTCCATTTGGTTTGGCCACTTACAAGATGCAAGGAAATGTGTGGGTATCAGGGAAGGACGGGAGGGACCAAGAAAGGCTTGCTTCCCTTTTAAGTGTAGCTGATTCATGGCTAAAGCAGCTTAGGGTCCAGCACCATGACTTCAATCACTTCATGGGGATTCGGCAAGGCTAAAAAATCAACCACAACTTTTGATCTCACTAGAAAAAGCTTACCAAAAGGGGTTGGCCACTTGATATGAAAAAAAGTAAAGAAAAGAAAAAAGACCCCTCGTTTCGGAATTTTTATTGCGCAGTTGTTTGCTGCACTAGGCATCATGTGTGTTTTGAGGGTTGTTGTTCTTGTTGAATCGCTGTGAGCTCTTGCGATTAGGCCATTTTAGGGTCCTCGTCACCACTTCATTGGAAGTTGAGTTGAGTTGAGTTTGCCGCGCAGGTTGCATAGTTTTATGGAGAGATGGAGTGCTGTGAGGCCTGAGAGAGAGAGAAGAGAGAGGCTCTTTTAACTGTATAAACTCCCTGAATTGTGTAATTTTCATTACATGTGTATAATAGGGGTCCTCTAATATGAGGAAAAATCTGGAAATGCCTCCTGGTTTTGCATAGATTTAATGCTTGTGTTCCTATAGTTGTTGTTATGAGTTTGTGAAGTCAGTCATACATCACTTGTTTGTTAGGAAAGAAAAGAAAAGAAAAGAAAATATTAGCATGTGTTTTGGTTGCATCAGCTATTAGCTCATTGTGGGAACCAACCAACCACCAAGCTAGTGCATCCCTATTATGCTGTTTTTGACTTGATGCCATATTTGTGCAATTTAATTTGGATTCCAAAACCATATCCAAAACTCCTTTTGATAATTTGAGCATGATATAGCTTTTTGTGATGACAAATTCCTTGTCCCCTGCCTCTGTGTGATGCGTGAATCAATCATTCAAGCAACTATGGTGATTTCTTCAACATTTGATGTGTGACAGACAAACCATCTCAGTGTAATTGACTTTCTAAAGAAACCTCACTTGACATGTTTTGCACTCAAACTTTTGTGTGTTATGAGCTCTTAATTGGCAAATTAAGTAAGGTGTGTGTGCACTCCACAAGATATGGAGCTTCCATTTGCAGATCATTTTCAAACTGTAAAGCAGTTAAGGTGTCCCCATTTCTATTTCCAATTCCAACACAAACAATGAAGCTCAAAACTAGGACTTATGTTTGGTGGGCAAATAATTTTCTCATATTGGCTGGAGTGAATATTTTGTGCATCACTTTGTTATTAATTATAATTTGAATTTGGTGGGTAAAAAAGGAATTTAAATATATACATACTTACTAGAGAATGGTCAATTTAAATTTAGACATTACCTAGTCTAGACCAGTGATTGAATAGTATGGTATTGGTAGGGAAATAGACAAGTTGATGGATTAATTGTGCATAAGTTGTACTTGATTGGAAGTAATGTTCCCCTTCAGAAAGGTTGTTGCATGCCATATCCTTAATCTTAGATTTGTCCACCTTAGCCTAACTTGTAAACCTAAGCTTTTAATGATAATGATTTGCTTTATTGATTTCTTAGCATCCTCTCTCTATATATGTAGTTGTCTTGTGGTCCATTTAATAATATATAGTGTTTGTTTTGAAGGTTTAGTTACCTCCTACAAAAGTGAATGTATGTACATATTTAACCAAAAATTGTTTGACTGTTGGAACATGGAAGAACATGACATTGAAGGTTCACTGGAGGTCTGGATGAGCTTTCTCCAAGGAGATTGGAAGCTTTCGCACCATCTAGTGCAATTATAGTGGGTATTTCACATTCAAAATTTCTCTTGATTCGACAATGGTTGATGACTAAAATAATTTTAACTTATATTAATTCTTCAACTGATTACCAACTTTTTTTAACTACCATTTTCAATTGATTTTGATTCTTTTTTACCAAAAATATACAATAAGGTCAACCCATAGAAGATATGAGTCAGTTTCAAATTTAAAAGAAACATGTTTTCACTATATGTAGTAGACTGTGCTATTTTCACAATCGAATAACAATCGGTAGACTTAGATGTAATATGGGCTGACCTCAGAGTTATATATCCACGATTTTATTCTATCTGGTAAAATGTTCTAGTTTCACGGTCGAATTATAATTGGTATACCCAATTAATATCGGTCAATCAAACAATTTTATAATTTCAAATTTATTTTAAACATCCTTACAAACATTTTAAATCATTTCAACAACCTATACAAACATTTGGAGTAGACAAACCAAACAAGAACACAAACATAAGTCTGGCTTATCTCAAATTTGATACAAACATGAAGCCATGTTCCACGTGCCATGCACGTGCCCTTTGTTAGTGGTTTCTAGTACAAACCCACATTCATTCTTGAAGGTCTTAAATACATATATACTTATTTTATTTATTTAGGGCAATTAATATGTTATCTGCTTTTGTGATTAGCACCATTTTAGCCCCAAAGGTGGAAGGTGGAACCCATATCACATCTTATCTAGACAAATTACATCAAACATTTATCTCATAATCCCAACCACTAACCATATATTATAGTATTTGTTTTAGTAATGAAAAGAAAAGGACTTGGAGCGATCAACCAAATCCAAGCACCTCCAATATATATGTATTGCATGCATCACTTGCACACACTCAAGTCAATGAGACCTCGACTCATTGGTTGTACACCATTACCACTAATCCACTATGGATTCATCTTGGATCAACACGTGTCACTTTTGTGCCACATCATATGGCACAAATCAATACATTTTCTCTTAATTAATTTCTTTTTGACACAAAGCCGCTGCATGGGTGTAGTGCATGGTGATTGGGCATGTTCAATGTTATCAATTGTTTAGTGCTTAAGCACATGTCTAATTTGGGTTAATTTGGTTCCACCTTTTTATTAATATTTAGGTTTGTGTTTCAAAAACTAGAGTTTAGTATTAAGGCAGTTCCTTTGTTAGCAAAGTGAATGGGATGACAAGACAAGCAGATGGGAACTGAAGTAATAGCTCCAATGCACTTGGAGGTTGGTGGTTTTAACTTTTCAGCCAACCATAGACTTCAATAAGCTTATACTAAGGTTTATTCAATTAACTTTTAAAATTAAAATTTTCAAATTGGATTTCAGACTCACTAGTGTTTGACAATGCTACAGTCCATGTATGTATAAGGCTTCAACGAACTCTATATTTTGGGCTAGCCACTTGGTTGTGTAAGCCCAATTCCAATTAAGCCCAATGAGAAGATTCGACTGTTGTCAAGTGATTAGCAAGTTCACGTGTGTCCACTACAGTTGGCTTCATCGATTAGAGCAAGTACCAAGGAGATAGCATTACACATTACGGATTAGTACTGAAATTAATGACAGAATTAAAAACATGATCTTAGAGATCAATGAAACTGTCAGCTACTAGCATGGATATTTAAGCGGCACCGTTAAAACAATCACTTCCATGTTACGCGGCACCGTTTAAACAATTAACAACAAAATAAAGAAAGGGACTTACTCGAAGCTGTCTCTTCCAGATAAGGTTATATAAATGTACATGTTCAGATGCTCGATCTCATACATTACATAATAACAAAGAGTTATGGAACCAGCAAGTGTAGAAGATGAAGCGGAGCTAAGAGGCCAAGCACAAATATGGCGACACGCCTTGAGCTTCATAGACCACTTTGCCATGAAATGCGCTGTGGAGCTCCGCTTAGCTGACATTATACACTCCCACGGACCACTCTCTCTCTCCCAACTAGCTTCTCGCGTTGGTCCATGTCCTCCTGCTGATACCACCTGCCTCGCTCGCATCATGCGCTTGCTCGTCCGCAGAAACATCTTCACAGCATCTGCAAATACCGATCATATTAATGGCGAGACGCTGTACGGCCCGAGCGGATCCTCCAAATGGCTGTTACGTGACTCTGAAGAGACGCTAGCACCACTCATCCTCCTACAGAGCAACCCGCATTTATTGAATTCATGGCGCTGCCTTGACAGCTGCGTCAAGCGCGGTGGCAGCGCCTTCAACAACTTCCATGGACAAGAGCTGTGGGAAGTTACAAGCCAAGATCCTGAGCTCAACAGCCTCTTCAACGAAGCTATGGCGTGCGCGTCAAAGATCACGGTGGGGGCAGTCCTGTCAGGATATAAAGATGGGTTTGGTTCCATCAACGGCACGTTGGTGGACGTTGGAGGTGGCACCGGAGAGGTTTTGGCGCAGATTGTTAAAGCTTTTCCGCATATTAACGGCGTTAACTTCGACTTGCCACATGTCATCGCCTCAGCCCCCATTCGCAACGGGGTTGCTCATGTTGGGGGTGACATGTTCGATGCCATTCCTTGTGCGGATGCTGTTTTGGTGCATTGGACTATGCATAACTGGAGCGATGAGCATTGCGTGAAGTTGTTGCAGAATTGTTGGAGAGCAATATCTGGGAAATCGGGCGGGAAGGCTATCATAGTTGATATTGTTGTGAAGGAAGATGGTGAAGATCCAAAAGAAGTATTTGAAAGCGAGACAAGCTTGTTATTTGATTTGATGATGATGGCATATACGCAAGGTGGAATGGAGAGATCTGAGATTCAGTGGAAGAAAGTACTGGAGAAAGGAGGCTTCCCTCGCTACAAAATCATTCAAATTCCAGCTTTGCTCTCCATCATTGAGGCATTCCCACTTTGATTTTTTATTTATGATTATGTGTTTATACAATAATATATTTTGTAGTTAACTGTGCTGATTAATAGATTATTTGATTGTGTAATGAATAATTAATTTATGCAAAATATTGTTGGATATGAAAAACCTCCCAATGTTCAATTAATAACTTGAGGTAGATTGGGAGTTGAGAGATTATGTTGATTTAAAATTTTAATAGCGTTTTGGGGTCTCTTTAAGATTTTGAGTTCGTTCATTTTTGCTGACAATATGAGTTGAGGTATTTAGGGTAAAAGAAAATAGCTATTTATTTTCTTGTTGTGTAGCTCAACTGGTCAATATTTTTTTATATAATTATTTTGTCGTTATTTTAGTTTAAGTTTAGCCATACTAATAAAAAGATAACATTTCATTAAACTTCACATATATTCATCTCGACGAATTTATGGAAGTGGAATGATCGTTGTATATTGACGTTTTAATGAAATGTCGCAACTTTATTAATGATTAATTTAAACTAAACATTGTTCTTACTTAGGCTTTTGACTCTAAATATTTTTTTTGATAAAATAGTTGGGAGTTGTTTGAGTGCAAACAAAGTAGTGGTTGTTCAAAACATAAACTAACGCAAGAAATAGGATTTAGGAGATTTCGCTGGTCAGCAAAATGCATGTCAGATTTTGTTTGTCTGCCGTAAAGGCAAGTTAGCAAAGTTAATATCAATAACTTTTTTAACCCAATGGCATGATTTGGAACTTTATTTTCATATAATAATAGAAGAAAAAAACGAGGTTGATCCACAGCATAACTTCAAGGTTTCTCTTTATCCACAAATGAAGATTTGGGAAAACACATTCAGTAAAAACATACAGGCATTTGCAATTTTGCATGCACTATATTTGATTATCTATTACTTAGCTCTGCCCTACTTAATTAACCATCTCACTATATTTGATTATCTATTACTTAGCTTTGCCGACCGACAATGCATCAAATATAAGTTAATATAAAAATAGAACTACTATAACACAATTTCATAGAGCTTCCTAGAATATTATTTATGGAATAAGAGCAGTCTAATATTAGGAACACAGGTTGGCTCACGATTGCAAACTATTGCTTCTTGAGAAGCAAGATCCCAAATAAAATAAAGACAAGCAAAATAAAAGGACACGAAACACTTGCAATTTAAAGTAATACACAATTTTTCTGCGAGGCACACTATTTTTATTTAATTTAAATGTAGTTGTGCGCACTGCTATGCCAGGACGATAATGTTAATGATATGTCACTGGGGAAAGGCCTCGATAATGGAAGGAAGAGCTGCAATTTTGGTGATTTTGTAGCGTTGGAAGCCTCCAGCTTTAAGTAACTTCTTCCATTCAGCTTCAGTCCTCTCCTTACCACCGGTTGTATGGGCTAGCATAAGCAAATCAAATATCAACCCTGTCTCCGCAAATAAACCATCAACCTCTGGTTCCAGAACAATGTCAACTATCACAACTTTTCCGGTTTTCTCCGGTATAGCTTTCCGGCAGATCTTCATAATCTTGATGCAATCTTCATCACTCCAATCATGCAGCGTCCACTGCCCAACAAATTGTGATTGAGTTAAATTAAATCTTGTACGACATTTATAATAATTGATTCCCTACCATATTTACTAGTTGATACTATAAAAACATAACGTACTGTACAGTAATATATGCACAGGTTAGACAAACCCTATGTTTTATTACTCAATTATTATTTCTAAAAAAGTATAAGATCCAAAGTAGAGAGCATTAATGTGAACTAGCAAGGACATAAACACAATTAAGTGTTTGTTTGAGTTCTCTACTTAGCTCCTAGAGAGACAACATTTATAGACATTAAAAGCAAATTAAATTTTGTTTGACTATAGGATTTCAATTTATACCTTCATGAAAATGGCGTCGGCACTGGGGATCGACTCAAACATGCTACCACCAACATGAGTGACCCCCGGTCTGTCAGGCGCGGTGGCGATGACATGTGGCAGATCAAAATTGATACCCTTAACATGCGGATTTGCCTTCACAATCTCAGCTATGACACCACCAGTCCCACCCGCCACGTCAACCAACGTCTCAATACCCCTAAAACCATCTTTGTACTCTGCAAGAAACGCCGTCATCACAATCTTGACCGCACAAGCCATAGCATCGTTGAACATCACGTTGAACTCCGGATTGATGGACGCAAGGTCCCACATCTCCACTCCGTGAGCCTTCTTGAAGGCTATGCCGCCGTCTCTGACGGCGTCGCCGAGGTAGTGCCACGGAGCCATTTGAAGAGGATGGTTCTCCATGATAATCATTGGGACCAAGGTCACCTCCGAGTCGCGGACCATCCACCGGGACGTGTGGTTCAGCCCGTAGAGGGCTTCTCCGCCGTCCGATGGGTGGTGCACGGTGAAGATCTTCTTGTGGACCAGTAATCGCATGACACGTGCAAGGTAGGCGGTGTCCAGAGAGGTGGTGGATTCGATCCCGGAAGCTAGTTGGGAGAGGGTGATAGGGCCGCCGTGAGAGTGGATGATGTCAGCTATGCGGAGGTCGACGGCGCACTTGAGGGCCATGGAACCGGCGAAGCCGAACATGTGCTGCCACATTTCTGCTTGGCCTTTTAGCAAAGCGTCGGCTTCTTTTGCTTCCATTTAATTTTCGCAGCTCAGCTTTTCTCAAGAGGCGAGAATGAGTTGTGCGGTACTGAATTGGACCAAAGCAAGTTACTTATAGAATATGATAGTTGTGACGGAGTGTAGTAGCCAGTAGGGGCTGGAATTTATTGTTTCATTTATTTAGCAAAAGATTAGGTGCAGCCATTCATTACTTTTCCATTAACCACCCTTCTTGATAGGTGATATGAGCAGTTTTTAGAAACAATTGCATATTTGGAAGTATTATTAGAAATAATTGGATGTTTAGATACCCTACATTTATAGAAAATCCAAAAGAAATTGCATATTTTGAAGTATCATGACGAATGGTATTTAAGTGTATGATTATAACAATAATCTTGACGAATGGTATGGTAATCTTGATTGTTCAAACAGGACATTTATTTTGGGACAAAAAATTTAGACAAACAGGACACTCAATTTGAGACGGAAGGAGTATTTTTTTTATTTTTTCATAAACATACATCATTTTTTTTACATGAAGCTTTTAAACTGTTGCATGTTATATATATATTTGTCATTTTAGTCTCGTTATTATGTTCACACAAGCTATGGAACTATAGCTTTGGAGAGGTAAACTTCATGTGGCAATAATCTCACGATTTGTTGATTGAAAAAGAAAATTACAACCGATCTTACATACATCAAACTCACAAATTTATACTCTTTTTTTTCCAAAGACCATCAAATTAGTGGTCTATTGCATGAGTCATGAGATGATCCAAAGAGCCACAAAGACCTACTTTTTATTACATGACAACGACATTGGTTACGTAGGATGTGGTGAAATATCATGATTGATTAGGATAGGCTTCAATGATACGAGGCAAAGCTGGAATGTTGATGATTTTGTAACGAGGGAAGCCAGATCGATCCAATATATTCTTCCATTCAACTTCAGTTCTCTCCTTTCCACCGGAGACATATGCGATCATTGTCAGATAAAAAATGAAACCCATGTCATCAAATGTTCCATTCCCATCAGGCCTCAGTACCACATCCACTATCACCACCTTCCCGGTTTTTTTTGGTATAGCTCTCCGACAATTTTTCAGTATTTTCACGCAATCTTCGTCATTCCAATCATGCATTATAAACTGTATGCATAGTAATAAACAAAATAGAACAAGTATTACACCTATTTGATTTCAAATAATGTTGATGTCTAATTCATAGTTTATATAGTGCGCAAAGACTTTTCTTCTTACAAATTGTCTTACACAATAAATAAAAATAATAATAACAATTAGATAGTATCTAGATTATGATTTTTGATTTGAAAATGGATCCGAGTGAGTGGAATTAAATATTCATTCATATTTAATCACTATTTTATCACATTTCTTCAACTACACATGTTTTGTAAGTAATGCATTTTTTTGGTTATTACGTCAACTTCATCCACCAACTGCAGCTTCTGAATAGTCATACCATCAAAATTATACTATTCCAAATTATTATAACGTGAAACTTATACTCTCTCCGTTTCAAAAATAGTTTCTGTTTGTCTAAATTTTTGTCCTAAAATGAGTGTTCTGTTTCTATTTTTAAGTTATTAAATTATTGTTTTTTCATATTACCCTTATCACTTATAAACTGCACATGGGCAGATCTGAACTGCAAATGGGGTGTAGGTGGGAAAGTGAGGGTAATATTGAAAACACATTAGTAATCCTTAATTTTTACAAAACACTCATCTTGAGACGGATGGAGTATTTATTAGTATTTTAAAAGATAGTTTATATAGTTAGCAATAATAAAGTTGCAGTGAGTCACCTTCATGAAAGCAACGTCAGCAGCAGGAATAGCCTCAAACATGTCACCTCCTACATGCGACACCCTGACAAGCTGCGGCGCCGTGGCCACCACATGCGGCAGATCGAAGTTGATAACCTGCACCTCTGGATAGGCTTTCACAATCGCCGCCACCGCACTTCCTGTT